>VWYK01096267.1:27159-45153 GCA_013399775.1 Semnornis frantzii
TTTTTTTCCTTCCTTCACTGGGGAGTGATGTAGACTTCAGGAGCAGAAAATGAGAGCTTTTTAAAAAATCTGAAAGGTATGTTTCAGGTCGGTAAGTAGATGTGGCCCTGGGCCTTATTGATGTTGCGTAACCAAAGCTTTGGCTCCATCCAACAGGAAGCCTCTTTGCAGGTTGCCCAGAGGCTTCTTAATTAAGCGTATACACATTCAGCACTGAGAGCATGCCTTAGTGCTGTGGGATAGAGCAAAAGTTGACCATTAGTGACAATAATGACAGCACGGGGATGAGTGAGTGCTTCCTGTGTGTGAGAGTAAGATAAGGCTGTAATTTTCTTTCATCCTTTCCTACAGAAGAGAGGCTTGAACTTCTCCATAAAGTTCTTAAATGCATTTGAGGAAAAAAAAAAAACAGAAAGACAAGCCAGCTGTTTTATTTTACAGAACAGTTTTCAGTGGCCTGTAATGATAGAGTGTATATTGGAAGATAACTTGGGTCTTCCTTTGCTTTACATATCTAGGAGAAGGAAGGGCAAGATTAGATAATCTAGTGCAAGCTTGCACCAGGAAGTTGGAAAGAACATGCCTTTAAATGGTTAGCTAGGTGTAGCTTGAGTGCAGGCTTTGGGTTTTTTTTTCTTTTCTTTTTTTTTTGTGGTGGAAGAATAGCATATATAGGCTTATGTTAACCCAAAGCAAAAAGTGTTTCCTAAAATTACTGCAGCTGCTTTAAAGAATGGATATATGTACATTTTCCTTTGTTTTAACAAAGTTATTTTGAAACTCCATCAAACTTTTTGGGAAGATCCAGGAGGAATTGCTCTTGTTGCCTATGGTAGTAGAGGCAAAATCTGTCATCCTTTTCTGTTACCCCAATATGTCTCAGATCAACTCCACATGTGCAGAGGGAAATACAAAACATCTTATTACCTGTGGTCCTCTTTAAGGTGCTTTTGTGATCAACCCACAGCAAGAAAGAGAGAGGTGATTTTATCAGTCTGGGTTGCCAGACAGACATTCCAGCCTTGCTCTCTGGAGTAACAGAAATGCCTTTGTAGTGTGAACTGTGGGTGTCAGGTTAGGGTCGTGCACCCCTCTGAATCCAGGAACAGGTTTGTACAAAGAGGAGGAATACAAGAGGGTTATATCTTTTGTATATATCCTTCTCACCTCTGAACTTCCTTTCTCTAGGCATTCTACCTACTGTTCCCATTTAGAAACTAACTCATTGCAGAAAGTGTTACTGCTACATTTTGGGGTAAAGAGCTTATATGATTTTCCTGGGCACTTGTGGGGTTCACATGGCTGAGTCACTCTTTTGGCACAACTGGGGGTTTGGAAAACTGTCACTTCACCACTCTGTGCATCACTTCACCTTGTGTTAGGGTGTCTTCATGACCTTAAAGAGCAAGAGCACTATTTTTACAATCAAGGCTTAGGTTCCATGTGCTCTTAGAGCTACCAGTGTAGGTTGGGGTTTATCTCTGATGTAATGGCCCATCCTGTGGTTTTCTGGAAGGGATAATGCTTGAGTGCCTGGTGGGTCTTGGAGCATCCCTCATGCTGCTTTGTATCCATTCCCATTTCTGAAGAACTTGATGGTGATAAGTTATCAGCAGGCAAATTGTGAGATTGCCTGAGGAGAGGGTTAATGAATGCCAGAGCCTGCAGCTCCCCAACAGCCTGAACTCATCCAAGTGCTGGTGTCCGTGGCCCTTCCCTCCCCAGCTTCTCCACCCCCTCTCCTCTTTGGCTCATGTCTCCTCCAACTCTTTGCCAAACCGTTTCAGCACTCGTAACTGGGGAAAAAACTAACCTGACAATAAAAAGCAAGTGTAGTTTTTTTGGTTTGTTTGTTTTTTTTTTTTTTTTCTCTGAGATATGTGCTGAAATGGCTCAGTGGAGGGTAGATGGAGTGCTGTAGCTGGCAGGGAAGACAGCAGGAGTGCACAGGTAGAGATGTGACTGTGACAGCTTTGGCCTGAGTCCCGTCAAGTGGGAAGGTTGTACTGGAAGGAACCTGGGAAGGGAAACCTGCTACAGCAACCTTAAATTTTGTTTAGCTGTGAGAAACAGGGTGGAAAATACCCTCCAGCCCATGTTCCTTATTGTTCTTTTGCTCCTGGACAGCTGTGGTGTATGGTAGGCCCTTTCCCTCTTGTCTGTGTTACAGCCAGAGGGCAGTGCTTGGCCTCTTCTGCCAGAGCCATGTGTTGCTTTTACTTCCCTGGCAGGAGGCTGTGACTTTGCTATCCTGCACCCCTCTCGCTCACAAGGGTCCCTTTCATGGGGAGAGCTGAAGGCCAGCAGCAGCTCCAGGTGGAATGGTTGTGGCAGACTCTTCAGATCTGAGCTACAAACAGTTTTGCTGTTTACAAAAGGGATTAGGTTAGCACAGAGAACAGTCATAGGCTGTAACGCACTGGTCTTCACAAATGGGTTAATTGCCTCCATCAGCTGCAAGTTAGTTGCTTCAGGGTTTCATAAAATGCATTCACTGAAGCTGTGCCTGTTAGAAGCCCCATTCCACTAACAGACCTGTAGTCACATCTATCCCAGAGATTTGGGGATTACCAAATTTGAAAAGCGTGTTTAAGAGATTACTTGATGCTTGTATGCTGTAGCATTTCTCTGCACCTTTCTCTGATGCTTGTGACTTGAAGTAGGGTTGTGGACAGAACAGACCATTTACATTGTGGCAGTTTGCATGGGACTGTTTTAACAGAAATTCTACTAGTTTAGTTTTACCAGGTTAATAGTGTTTATTTGGTAAGATATCCTTTAATATCTATGCATGTTATAGCATACCAGTTAAGAGGAGATCTGGAGCTGCACTGTTATAAGGCTCCTTTCATATCCCTATAATTACATCAGTTTTTTTCTAATGAGCGAAACAAAACCAACCCATCACAAACCAGACTGATCTTTGATAGTTTTATGGAAGTAGGAGGCCTTCGTGTGTGTTTCTGGTGTTCGTTCTTGGCACTCCAGTGCCGTGATCTTGGATCACCACCTGCTGTCTGTTGAAAGAATTCATCCTATGTCACATTTGCTGAACCACGATGCTGCTTGTTGAGATGTCATCCCCAACTCCCACCCATCTGCAAGGTACTGCTTCCTGTGGTTACTTGCTGCTCCTCTGCATAGCTTGGAGCTAAAAAGTTGTGTTAATTAAGTTAAAACTGTGTAAACTCTGTGTCTTCCTATCATTTTTTTTGTTTTTCCCCACTGGTTTATCTAATTTATTTTGTAAGTAAAATGTGGGATGGGTTTGCACCGTGGTTTGTAGGCAAACCCTTGACTTAGAAAAGTTGGCACTTGGTAAGACGTGCCTGGGCCCTTGTAGGGCTGAGAAAAGGGGCCTGAAAGGGGAGGTCAGACAGGTATCTCATACCCTTCATGTACGCTGGAGGCTTGAGTGCCGATGAATTGGTTATCAACATTTTACAAGAGGGGACCTGCTTTGAATTCCTACCTGATGTGGATGAGTGATTTCTTGAGTGGATGAATGCAGCTATAGGTTATTGTATATTCTGTATTGTACCAATGTTTTTTCCTGTTTCTTAAGGTGCATGTGTTAATTATACTGAGTCCCAGTTTCCCTGAAGAGCCTTTCCTGGTTCGACCCTGTGATGGCATTTAGTGTAGTCAGTGTATGACAATGCAAACTCATGGAGGGAATCAGTTAACCCAGAACTGCCAAAACTATTCCTGCAGCCAAATGTCCCTCAAGCTCTTCTCCTGGAGACTGCCTGAACTGTGCCTGAAAGAAGTGTCTGTCTGCTCCTGAACATTAGTTAAGATTTATTTCATGCCATCACAGAAGCTGAAGACAGCAATAGCTTTTCTGGAGGGCTGCAACCTTGCCTTCCTAGTCCTGTGATGGCGTCCTTGCATGTCTGGGAATGGTGACTACTCTTGGATGTATCAGTCCTGGTCTGTTGTTGCATTTGAGTCAACTTTTAAGAGCATTTCATGAGCTACAATAGGCAGGATTGGCAATTCAGTGAGGTATGTTGTCAAGATTGGATAGACAAAATACTTTCAGTTCCATCTCTCCTCCTACTTATATACCATTATCAGGAAGTTTGGGGCTTTCTCCATGTTCTCTGTACCTCCTGAGAACTGGGAAAAGGAGCACCTCTTGACTGGGATTTTCCCTGGCATATTAGAAGAAGCAGGGGAAGGAGTTCAAGTTCTGCATTTGAAGATAAATGAGATTTTCTTTTATTTTTCTTTTTTCCTGTGTTCTTGAAAATGTGAAGTGTTGTGTAAATGTTGAAATTTGATAGAATAAAAGAAAAGGTAGAATCTCCTCCGGATTTGGAGGATATCACTATGTTGTGAAACCTACAGAGATCTCATCAGGAGTCCTTTCCTGTAGACACCATCGGAAACAGAGAAAGTAATGGTAAAGCATAAAAGGAAATTAAAATTACCCCAAAAAAAAAAATCAAATGGGGAATGTGAACATAATCACATCAAGAGAAAAGTAATTTGAGATCCATACGCTCTGTGGAATGATGAAACCTGGACAAGTGTAATGGTGACAAACCTGTAAATAACCCGAGACATGAAATTAAGGATACATTTCTAATAAAGGGTAGGATTCTTGCATGGTAGTGTGATTAGGGGGAAGGGAAAAAAAAGTTACAATGGTACTAAAAAACATTCCATTCCTGCACCAGAAATCCCTTATTTGAAAATCCTGAGAAGGTCAGACAGAAGTAATAAATAAAGCTATCGTCTGTTTTGCCTTGCGAGACTTGATTAAGCTCAAAATAAATATGCATCGTCAAAATGCCACAAGCAACAGAGGGGAGAGTGAGTGTTTTTCATCCTTCAAGCATTTATAGATAATTGAAGAAGGGATAGAAAAATATTTAAGAGGTTGAAATGCATTTAAACTGGTAGGAACAGTATTAACTGAGCAAGTAAAAATCTTGAAAATAAGATTATGTAAGGTTTATGGGCTGGCATTTTAAGTAGTGTGAGAGTGAGATAAAACAAAATGCTGGAGTATGTCCTTTGGGGAGCAGCCCTGCGCTGTTGAGAGGATGGCAGAAAAGGTTTTATTTATGGCTATTTAACTTCTCTTCCTCCTATTTGGGGTAATACTGGTTTGTAAATCTAGCTTGTTCTAAGAAAATTGGAAATAGCATTCTGCTGCTGCATCTTTCCTGGGGTTACTGTACCAATTTTAATATATGTGTGTGTGTGTATGTGTATATATGTATGTGTGTGTGTGTGTGTATGTATGTGTATATATATATATTTTTTTTTTTTTTAAAGTCAGTTTCATTTTTAGTTCCTGCTTTAAACATAAGGGCAGGTGGCATGGGCTGTATGGAAGCACACAGACATTTGGATTTAATTAAATATTGTAAGAAAACGAGCTTGAAAGTGAGATAGGATGCGAACAGAATGGAAAATCGTGACAGGATGGTCCAAGTAGGTGAGCCGTGGGGTTGCTGGTACCTGGTTTGCAGCCATCATTCAGCTGCTCCTTCCTCCTCTTTGTAAAACTTGCCCTGCAGGTCTTTGATGGTTTCGGTCAAGTCAGGAGCTCCCTGCTTGGAAGCTGAGAATGGCAAAGGGGTGAGCAGAGGTGGAGGGCTGGAGGAACTGCTGTCCTTTTGTACAGGGGAGCCCTGTTCTGCTTTTGGAACGTGTACTGGGTGTGTGGAAAACCTCTGCAGAGCTGCCAGCATGCCACGCAGGTCTGCAGCGGCTTGGAGCTGAGTGCTGGCCATGGCTGGCATGCTTGCTGGGATTTTCCTTTCTCAGATAAGACTGCAGAGTCTTGCGTTTCTGCAGGCAGCAAGGTTTTGCAGCAGCTGGACTTTTAGTTAATGAAACTGCCCATTTGGTGCAGGCCGGGGCTGCAGCTCTGCTCCACTAAGTGGTATTGAATGCCCTTCTCTCTCCTCCCCAGCTGCAGGAAGGAGCCTGTGGCCACGTGGCCCCCAGGGGAGGCAGACCAGATAGACTAATGTCAGAGCAAATTTGGGATTCAGCCAGCGTCTGAATGACCCGGTGCTGGCTGGAGGTGTGCTGCATTTATCATTGTTTCCTTCCCCCGGAAGGGAAAACTGCAGGTAGGCTGATAAAGGGACTGACAGATTTGTCCAGCTGCACTGGAGGTCCATCAAGCCCCTGCATGCTCCCTGCTGAAAGGCTGCTTGGTAATTCCCACTCTGCCTCTCCTGTTCACGGGATAAGGTCTGCTGCTTTTTTATGCCGTTGATTTAAGCATGCTGGTGTCAGAATAGACTCGAGCACCTCTGGGCTTTGTGGGGGAGGACCCAGGGCTGGAACGGCAGCCAAAATTTAAAATCAGGATTAGTCTGTTGACACGCACATAAATCAAATAGCTCTCCTATCATAAATCTTTTCTGTGGATTTTTTTCTGCTGTGTCTGTGGAAGCAGTAGGGAGCGGTGCAGCAGCCTGGGTTTCCCAGGGTTGGGTTTCAATGTCAAGGCTATTCTCCTTCATCCCAGGTGGCTGAATACAGCTCCCAGCTCCCCACTCGGTGAGATCTCTGCAGGGCTGCATACTTCTGTGTTTGCTTTGGGTGGTTTTCAGGCATGGCGGGATAGGGGTTTTGCTGTCTTTTGGGGATATCTTTTTGCATGGTTAGCTGCCTGTTTCTGAGTCATCTGGTTGGTGTCAACTGCATCTAAGGCGGTGGTAAAAGCTGCTAAAAAGTCCACTGTCCTAGCATAGAGGTCTCTGTGGGATACTCTAAGCTGAGGGAGGAGTGGGTAATTAATGCCTTGTGTGATAGTAGTGATGCTTAGAACCGGGGAGAGGGAGTGTACGTCAGGTGTGTGATCTCAGCTCAGGTCCACAACTCTTTAGTGTCTTTTGCAGAGTCAGAACAAAGCAAATGACTGGTACTTGAGTTGTTCTCTGTACTCAGTGCAACCGGAGCAGAGGAAGGGGCTGCTGCATAGATAAGTTTTAAAATGAGTACTACTTTTTTCTCGCCGTAACACAAGAGAGTTTGTTCTGAACCACATGATGTGTATCTTGCTTCTGAGCAGAGCCGTGAGGGTCAAGCTGGAGGAGACCGACCCAGATATGATACTTGTAGGTGTATTAGAGGAACCCTGCTTTTCTCTCTGGGTTTGCTTCTCTATTCCAGCATTTCAGTGCCTCTTCACTCTTCCAAAAGAATGCCTTACTATGTACAAAGGCTTGTGTGAGATTACAAGGGTGTGCAGTTTTCAAGTCCCATGATTTTTTTTTTTTTCGTATGCCACCTAGTAAAGAGAAAGTTGCACCAAAAAGATTAAGACAACAGTGTCATGGCTCAGATGTGAGGCATGCTCATTTTAACAGAGAAGAAAATAGAAGAATGCGATGTTATGGTGGCTGTGGGAGAGATATTGGCACAAACGTCTGTGTATTGTTTCTTCAGCTGAGGTTTCAGTCCATTTTCTGTGTTATAAAGCTGTTTTCTCCTTCTCTGTTTCTTCAGGGTAACCAGGAGCCAGCAGCAACTCCTGATGCAATGGTGCAGCCATTCACCACAATCCCATTTCCGCCACCCCCACAGAACGGGATTCCCACAGAATATGGGGTGCCACACACTCAGGACTATGCAGGCCAGACCAGCGAGCACAATCTGACGCTCTACGGCAGCACGCAGCCGCATGGAGAGCAGAGCACGAACACGGCCAGCACGCAGAACGGATCTCTTGCAGTAAGTGCAGAAGAGGCAAGGTGGTGCTTTGGGGAGAAGCAGCCATTGATTAGGTTGCTGGCTGCTTACGTATGCAGCACATCAGTGGCAGACTTGAGGAGGAAAGAATTATGACCAAAACATAGCTTCTGATATTCTGTTCCTGGATTCTTGTCTTTCCTTTTGTGTGTTTTCCCCTCTTAAATAGGTGTCTGCACAGAGTGGTGGTACTTGAGATCATGGCTTTTTTTATCATGGTGGTGTTGTCTGCAGACAGTTCTTTGCAAAAGTGTTAATTACCTCATGTTAATTGATGGACAATTCAAATGAATGGGATGGAAGCAAATTCTGGAAGATTAATGATACAAAGGATTAGGGGTGAGCACATGCATTTTAGGTGTAAACCCAATGTGCTTTTGTTTTCAGGAAGACTAGAAAAATGCATGTGTTGTGGTTTTTGTTGTCTGGGGGTTTTTTTTGTTTGTTTTTTTCCCTTGACTATCTGAAGATGATGAGGAGCTTCAGGGGCAAAGGTGGTGAAGGACCTTTCAGTTTCAGGGCACCTATTAGCCAAACAAAGATTTTATTTTTTTTTTTTCTTCTTCCCATGGCCTGGAACTGGCACTGGGCAACATGCTGGCAGATTATCCCAGGAAAAGCTTTATCCACCCCTTAAGCCACTTGTTAAGACTTAACTTCCTAATAAAGAGCCTTATGGTGAGAGCCTTCGGTGCTCAGGGGCGGATTTAATCTGTTAATGCTTTCAGTTTTACTTGTAGTTGGGTGTTTGGCTCATGGAGATTATTTTTCCCCTATAAGTGCTCAGTAAATTCAGAGCCAAGGATTGGAAGAACTGATAGTGCCAGTTTGTGTGCACGGTTCCTGTCATGTGCTCTGCTCCTTCTGCAATGGGCAGTGGCTGCCTGGTTGACACCACTGGTTGTGACTGTGATAAGATACCTTTGAATTCATCCTGGGAATGCGGCAACTTCAGCATCTTGAAGAAGAAAAAGAGGACAAACCCTGTAAAGTACATTGATAAAGGAAGAGGGACTTAATGTGCCTTACTCAGCAAATACAAATGTAGATGAGATCCAGCTGGAGAGAAAACTTAGAGCTGGTGCACTGTGCAGAAATGCAAGTCATTTTAGTACCAGATTGTCCAATGTCATACCAACCCATAAGATCTGGGCTGCTAGTCTCCAACAGGGCTATCTTGAGCACTGCCAGTTGGATGGGAAAACTGAAAACAGTGGAAAAAACCCCACAAACCAAAACCCACAATAGGGCTGTGGCTTTCCCCATGTTTTGGGTGGTGGATTGTTGTAGGTTTGTTTTTTTTTTTTTTCCCTGTTCCCATCCTTGCCCAGAGCTTAAGAGTGTTTCTTTTTAATGGAAATGATGCAGGCCTTGACCTTGGATGTAAGCTCTTGCCAACCTTCCTGCTCCTCTTCCATATTAGGAGCCATCTCCATGGCACTGCAGGGCCAAGCTCTGTGTTTCATCAACTAATGCCGAATCTGTGGAGACTGCAGTGCATGAGAAAGCTGGATAGCCTGTGAGGAGGTACTGGGAGCCCATCTGTAGGGGAGGGAGCGTTGCTGGGAGACAGCTGGGAGGCCACATTGTTGCCAGGAGGCTGCGGAGGGAGCTTGGCTGGGGTTACCCAAGAAACGGGCTGAATAACATGTAAGGCTCCTACTGGCTGTTGGAAACAGGTGGGCAGGCTTGGTCTGACCATTTGAGGTGGTTAAAGGTGTCTGAGCTGAGCATGCAGTGTCAGGCTTGCACATTGTAGCTAGTTGGGAGAGGGTAAGGGCATAGATAAGCATGTGCTGCTGCAATGGCTGGGACTGATCAAACCCAGAGGATCCCAGATGGTGGCACATGAAAATATCCAGGGAGAGAGGGGGAAGATGTGTCAGCCAAGATCCTTTCACATGCACAAAGTCCTGGATCTTCTGAGTTCCTTTATCCTTACATCCAGGATTCCTTCTGTATGAAGTTATTTTTTTTCTTTGGGCTGTCTTGAGATGTAATGGCTTCTAACTTTTGGTACACTGATTAATGATGTAGGAGCGAAGGGAAGGAAGAAAGCTCAGTAACTACTCAAACTAAAGCACGCTATTAAAATACAACAGAACAAGGATGGTTGTTTCAACCCTCAACATCTACAGCTAACATCAAACATCTTGTCCATCACATAAGCTGGTTATTTGTTTAACATACGTGTTCAGTCCATGTGGAGTAGACTGCTATGGTTTATGGCATCTTTGCCTTTCACCATTTTGTTGTCTTGCTCAAAGAACAGTGCTAAATTTAATAGAGCAAAAAGTCATCATGGGTGATGTATGCTTCTCTCCATTACTGCAACTGACAAGTGCAGCTGCTTGTGTGTGAAGGTGATACCCCAAACTGAACAGCTGGTGCCTTTTTCAGCTACTGGCTTGAAGCCTGTGCTCCCATGGGATGATGTAGAAATTCCTTCAGCCAAACAGATAAGGTCTCTCCTTGCTTGCGCTTGCTCCAACTGGCAGGACACAGTGAGACAGTGAAAGGTGTGCTCAGATGGTGGGGCTTTCCCCCCTTTTAAGACTGGTAGCTTTTAGGATAATTGCAAAAGTAACAGAGGCTGTGGTCCCTCGTGGAAAGGGAAGTTTCATCTCATTGGGAAGATGTTATGCAGCAGTGTGTTGGGGTCTGTAATGGGGTTCCTGTTATAGAAACTTTGCACATTCTGGCAGGCAAGTCAGATTGAATAATCGATTTGAGATTAGTGGTGATGTCTGAGTTAATAGACAGTGGTTGGGAAGCCTGAGGTCAAACATCAGCAGTGAATTTAAGTAAAATAAACTTTGAGAGTCAAAGTCCATGCCTTTCTGCACAGTCTGAAAGCTCTGAGCAGAGGGGAATGACTGGATGGTTTCATCAGCTAAGGATGAGCGTGATTCCAATGGTCATAGAGTAGTGGAAAGCATTCAAAGCTCTCAACTCAAAGCATGGAAAAGAAATTGGCACAAAAGGTGGCATAATACAAACAGCTTAATGTTTTGGAATCTTTATTTTAGGATCAAGCCTCATCTGTGGGGCTTTGTTTCTTGCCTGGCATGTGGGTCTCCTGGTGCCCATGCATCTGTCCTTTCTCTTGATACTGTCCCAAAGCACAGCTGAAAGACCAGGATTAAAAATAGACAGAGGTACTGGACCATATTTGGCCTACTCAGTCTGCCTGTAGCAGCTTGTCTGTTAAACCATCAACACTCTGCATTTCACTTCTTATGGTGCTGGGTCACCTGGTTCTTACCCTTTCTTGTTTTGCCTTATTGCTCATATCCCTAATGGAGACACTCAGCACAGAGAGCTGCAAATGGAGATGCTAATTAGGCTGCAGTACCCCTGGCAGCTGAGCTGATCTAAAGATTCACTGCTGTCAGAAAGGAGAGATCTGGCTCCAAGAGCAAACTCCCACTCCTGTTTACTGGCTCTGGCATTCCTTATGTGAGCCACTTTAATTCACTGACCTGGCAGAAAGCTGTCAATTCTTTAGCTGGGTTAATGAATTAGAGCAGCTCTTGGAGGGATCCGGCGAACGCTGTTGTTGCAAGGTAAGCGCATGGCCAGAAGCCGAGAGCAATTGTCATCTCTCTGCATCTCCTGGTACTCTACCCGCCCAGGGAAGATTAATCATCTGCTGAACTAAAAAAGCTTGCTTGATAGTAAATGCAATGCACTTAATACTGTGAGCTGATTATTCAACTCATTTCTCTTGTTAATGTCAGAGGGAAGAATTTGTGTGCCTGTATAAATTATGGAATGCAGCTGGAGGTATAGAAGTAGAGGAAGGAGTTGATGTAAATTGCTTCGCCTGGGAATGGCAGGTGCTGTTGCTTTGGTGTTAAGTTGTCATGAACCGATAGAAGGCATTATTTAATTAGAGTGTCTCTCAGCTTCTTAATGTGCCACACTCAAACATACTCAACTCATCTTCCATGCCACAAAGGGCTATTGACTTTTTGACTTCTTGAGAGACGCATCTGTGATGTTGAGACCCCTGTGTATTGTGTTCAGAAGTGATCCAGGGAAGCTGCTCAGTCATCTGGCTGTGCCCCTACATTTGGCAAAAGGTTTGGAAAGAAGGGAGCCAACGGCACCAAAGGTTCATCAGCTGACTTTTGTAATACATGGATGATGTTACAATGATGACTTTCCCTTGGGTAGGTGTTTCTTGCCTACTTTGAGATTGCAGAATTTTCTTCTGTAATTACTTTTCATCACTTCAGTAATTAAAGCAATTGCTCATGTGAGATATTTCAGGTAAAGAATATGTTTAATGAATATCCTCACTTATCTTTTGATACTACTGAGCATTTAGACATGAGGAAGAACTAACTTCAAGTAACTAGCTGCTGGTTATTTGGCCACCTCAGCTACCTCAAGGCAGCAATTTCCAGGCTAGCTCTAATATTTATCATCAGGAATTTGCTTTGAGCACGAGGCAGATTATTGTCAGCAGTTGTAGACTTGTGTCTAGTGAGGCAGATTTAAAATTTATTTCGAGAGATAAATAGGAAATTAATCAGCAAATATCATTCTCTTAGAGCATACAGCTGTGGTACTTCTGCATCTTTTAAAGGTTGTAGCAGATCTAGAAGTAGTAAGGGGAAAGATAATAGTCATGATGAAAGGGATGTAGCAGGTTTTTTATGAAAAGAAATGAAACATTCACTTCTGAAAAGAGCTGACAGGATTGAAGGCATGTGACAAGTACATAGAATATTCAATGGTATTGGAAATAAACCAGGGAAATTTCCAATTTGCACTTGCAAAGATGCACACAGGAAATAATCAGGTGCCATGTATAAAAAAACCTATGTATTTGCTGTGGTATTTTTTTTTTTCTTTCTCCTATAATTAAGAATTTAGCCTGTATCCTCTTGTCTGTAGGATACTCTAGAAGCTGAGACATCATCTGGCTCAGTCTGTTGTGGAAAAGTCACTAAACCTCTGCCCTGTTCCACACATGCCACAAATTTGGTATATCTGAAAAAAAATCAAGTACCCAAATATAGCTCTAAAATAATATTTACTGCTCTGGAGAGGTGATTATTAGCCCTGTGATGATCTGGAGTCTGGTCCAGAATGAACAAGTGTCATTTAAGCAACAGAAGTTTCCATGCCCTTTGCTCCCAAGTGTAGGACTGCAGCCCTAGTAATATAGACTGTGGTGGAGCAGGAGAAGGATTTTGTCTAATGCCAAATTCTTCACTGATTTTTCTCCCAAACCCACTCAGCAGAGATCTGTGCATTAGTGGGTGACTGGTTGCTTTGATGTGACTTCTTCACTAGAAGTTGCAGAGATCTTCCCACATCATCTGCACTCTCCTTTCCAGTGTGAAGATTGCCTTCTTCCAGTCATAGCTTCCAGTCTTTGTCTCCATGCAGTTCCCTCAAGCCCTTGATCCAAACAAGGTCTAGAAACAGTGGAGTCATCTGAGTCTGTCTCCCAGATTTTGTAAGCCACCCAAGTCCCCTTTTAAATATAGTTATTAGTTACAGTATGTGTTTTGTAAATATTTTCTTTGCAGTGATTTATGGCTCTTAACCTCCTCATTATGATTCACAACATTTTGGACTGCCTGCTTCCTGGGAGAGAGGATGGGGGGTTGGTTTTTGTTTTTCTGTAATTTGGACCTGAAGCAGTTCCAGTTCCAACAGCAAGTGGGAGATGAAAACAGAATGTGCTGGGTTTTAATAGACTCTGTGCTGGACAGTTGCATTGGTATTTGTGTGGCCCATCAGAGAGGTAGTCCTTTCTCTGGCCAGGAAGATGGAGATCTGCTGAGCAGACCTCCTGTGACACAGGAAGCCCCACTTCCCTCCTGCCGAGGAGAAATCCTCCACAATTGCTTGTTCATCAGCTGATTTAGGACAGAAGAGTCTAGTCAGGAGGTGGGAAGATGATTGTAGAACTGCCCCAAAACATTTCAGAACACTGTCATTGCCAGGTGCCCTTCTCCCCTCTTAGATGCACATCTGTACATCCAGGCTTCTCTCTGCAGTTTCCTCCTCTTGCTTGGAGTTTCTTTACTGTTGGCAGGTGTAAGAGAGGAGCTGTCGTGGACAGCAAGTAGTTAAAAGTGCAGCACATATCGGACATGTCCTGAGCTCTGATGCATTTCTCAGTGACCTTGAGCAGTGCTCAGTGCTTGCCTGTGCAGACATGAATGACATTATCACCTGCGTAAGCCTACGTTATGCGAACTTAGCCGAGGAGCTGAGGTGGATCCAATACTCCTAAATGCAGGGTCTTTGCTGCAGCATGTGTCTGTGTTGCCTGATGACAGACACTGAGACCAAGGAAACATATATTTAGCTCCCTTTTCAGCTGAATTGCTACCTGTAGTGAAGAGAGAGGGCCAGTACTTCTCTCTGAAGTGTTGATGTGAGGCCAGAAAGGAGGAGTTGAAACTTGGTGCAGCGAAGGAGTCAGGGTGGGCAGCGTGTGCTTGGTGAAATGCAGGCTTTTATCTTCTGGCTTGGCCAGGGTAGTGCTGTTGCCAGTCTCCATTATGTGCTGCCTGAGAACAGGCTTCAGGCTCTTCCTTTCATCTCCTTCCTGATGAATTAAGACGAGGAATAAGTAAGAAAAAAGGCAAGTTCCGAGGAGACAATTTCTTTCATTTATGTGCAGCTGAATGTGTAGTAGTAGACAAATGTATTGAGATAATGTTATAATGGCTGAGAGTTCAAACCTTACCTTAGGGCTCTGGGTGTTAGAAATGAGGGAGCTGCAGCATCCAGAAAGAGAAGGTATGTAATGTTAAACTACTGCTGAAAAAATCAGGCTATGTAAAACCCTAAAAAGTATTTGGAGGCTATTGCTGTAGTCAAAAAGGTAAGAAATGGACTGAGATCTGTTCTTTCTATTGCTTTTCTTCTTTGATTGAAACCTTTGTCTTCCTGTACATTTCACACTTGCTGCAAAATGACTCCTGTGAGGCAGCAGCACTTTGCCATATGCAGGAGCAGCTGTCAGTGTTTTTTAGCAGACCACTCTACAGGATACATTGCACCCTTGGTAAGAAAGGGGTTCTGCCCTTTGACTCTGAACAAATGGATGGGAGAGGAATGCAAATGACCTCCCATCTCCTTCCCTTGTGGAAGCAGCAGATCTAGTCCTGTGAATTCCAAGACGAAAATGTTTTCATGGTTGCCTTTCAGAACCTTTTGTTCCTCATTGACGCTGCAGAAGATGCACCTGTGTGCATGTTGGAGGAGACACCTGTGTGCGTGGATGTTTGCTGACTTGCCAGTTCCACACAAAGCTGTAGAAAAGATGGGATTTGGCAAATTGCAGCAGCAGGGCTTCAAAATGAGTTGTAAAAATCTCTCTTAGCAGCAGCGTTGACAATTTTGGGCAGTTATTTTGAAGCATTCCCTTCAGATGTTGCATGCAGTAGTGATGGGTGGACTATCCCTGTGTTTTGTTCTTCTTGGACAGATTTGCCCTGGGGAGCAAAGGACTCTGATGGAGTCATAAAAATAAAACCACCAAATAGCATAGTGTGATTTAATCATAAGCCAGCTGCATCAAGTTTTTCCCTAGGGTGCATTCTCCATACGTTTGGAGATGGTTTTTGTCATAGGGGTGAGGACAGAAAACTTGGGGAGGGGGAGGCATGGAAGTCTTAGAGGTTGTTCTTGAAAATTTGGTGTTTGGAGAATGGATGAGTCTTATCCAAATAAAAATACTTCATCCTGCTAGGCTTCTCCCAGGACTTTCATGGCTCTGGGGAGCAGAGATACTTGCAGGGCAGTATCTCCATTCTTATCACAGCTTTATTAACCAGATCAGATGTGTTTTGTGCTCCCTGCACAGCCTTACTAAAATAAGATGGAAAGCTGCCACTTCTTTGCTCAGCAGGAAAAGACCCCAGTGCTTACTGTTTACTTGCTCTTGTTAGTGCTTTATAGCTGATGTATGTTCAAGGTCGTGTCTGAAAGAGACGTTTCTGGTCAGAAGATTCTCTCTTGATGTCCCTCGTTCAGTTTGTCTGTGGAGAGAGATGTTTCTTTCCAAATATTCATGAAGTGTTATATACTGAATGACGTGCAGAGCAGTCTAGCAAGTCCAGAATGTGATTGAAGAGTCAGTGTGGGCAACTCCTCTGAGATTATTTCTTCCCTCTTTGGTACACAGATTGTGCATTTAAAAAAAGGAAAAGGCCCCAAAACAATTGAACCCAACTCTACTCTTAAATCTTTAGTTTTAAGACCTGTGTGTGTTCTTGAAGGTGCCTGGAAAAAAAAAAAAGGCTGTCTGTAGTAATTACATAGCCTTTGCTTTCTCATACAACTTGCTTTCACTTGATGGGTTAATGAAGTCAGATTGGCATCTAAAGAAATGAAATGATGCTTAACAGTGCATCACACAGGTGGCCAAAGCATGTCTTCTAGGAGGCTGAGACAAGCAGCAGGGGGAGTGCTTTCTGATGAATGCTTTGGTCTGTCAGTGCTTGCTGTGGAAAGGGACAGAGCAATAAGCCCAATCAAATCATAGCCTGCTCTGTTCTGTAGGTTGGAGATTTTGAAGTTGCTTTCCAGCTAGTGTGAAAAGGCACCATTTTCTCATCGAGCCACTTAGCAGAGGGGCCTCATCTTAATATTTAGTCCTGTGCTCAAATTTTACCACTATGGTCCAAGCCCAACACAGGTGGCTAAGGGGTCTCTTCCTCTTCTCTCCTGTGTCCATCATACCTGTGGGGGCATTAGGTCTGTCCTCTGCTGTGCTGGTTCCTCTGCCTTCTTGCTGTGCTTCCTCCATGTGCAAACACCCCTGGCCCACCCTTTGACCTGGTTTGGCTCTACCAGTCAGTGGTTGGGAATAAGTATTCCCTTGTTTTAGCTGTGGAAATGATAGCAGAAAGTAGCTCTTGGAGTTTTAATAAATCCTGCAGTGGTGATGACTGTTTCCTGTCCCTGGGCTGACTTCTAAGTGTATGAGAAAAGTTAATCAGAGACATCCATAAGCTGTTTGTGTATGGATTTTACCATTTAATTACGGATCTTCTTTTGGGGTAATGTTTCTCTGAAGGGAACTTGACAGAGCAGATGCCATTTTGCCTGGGGATGCATTTCTGGTATTGGCCTGGTGAAGAGCTGCCACTTCAGCTGTGGGATTTTGATGATTGCATGAACATCCTGCCACATGAGATTAGAGTGGCGGCACTACCTCCCAGCTTCAGGATGTGAAAGATCCGCCTCTTCATTAGAGCTTTCATATGGTGGCAGCTGAAGGGAGGAAGAACAGGGGAAAAAAGAAGCAATTTAAGAAAACCAAAGGCAAATCTTCTAAACTAAAAGATGATGCGAGGGGAGGGAAGCTAAGATCTCATTACTGCTTTACTCATGGAAAAGGAGGGGAAGAACAGCAGATAAATTGTTCAGCATTACTGGCTCTGTCAAAGTAATGGTCAAGTGCTGAGGTGCTCACCATTACCAAGCATAGTACTAACACCTAAAAGTAGACGGACAAAGCATGTGAAAGTAATTTGTGTGGTTTCAGTTGATGCAGATGTCTTTGTCTTTCTGATTGCAGCAGACAGAAGGAGGTGCACAGACAGACGGACAGCAATCACAGACACAGAGCAGTGAGAATACTGAGAGCAAATCCACTCCAAAACGACTCCATGTGTCTAACATTCCCTTCCGCTTCCGAGATCCTGACCTTCGGCAGATGTTTGGGGTAAGTTACCAGCACCTCTTAAGCAGTGGCAGATTCTGCTTTCCCACTGTAAAAGGTTAACCCTCCTGGGTGGGAGGAGTGGTCAGAACTTGACCCCACGTCTACTCAACCCCAGGTGCAGTGTTTAACTCACTCCCACTGCCTGTCTGGACCCCCTGTATAAACAGAGGAGCTTTCTGTTCCTCCCTCTCTCTCTCTCCTCGTGGCCTGCGTGCCCCATACCACCCTCATTCCTCTTCTGTCTTACCACATAGCCAGTCTCTACCACACAGTGGACATCTCTTCAACCCACTGCCATCCATCTGGTTGTATATATATTTTGTATCTTGTTTTCCCTTCCCTATACCTATTTGTAACTCCCCTACCTTAAATACCTTTTATTTATTGTTACAGTTTTTCTTTTAACTTCCAAATTGTAGCAAGACTGTTCTTTGGGTGGTTTTACCCCTTCTGCCTCCTCCTTTCTTTCTTCCTTTCCTAAAGGGGTGGGAGAGGGGAAGGCATCCTACTGTTCATAGAATCATAAGTTTGGAAGGGACCTCAAGGATCATCCAGTTCCAACC
>VWYK01096269.1:0-15691 GCA_013399775.1 Semnornis frantzii
GTAAATATTAAAACAAAATAAGAAAACAAGAAAATGAGAGCCATGATGTCTGTTTATGTACCTGACAGGACAGCCCAGCAGGACAACAAACCAATATAGACGGCAGCACAAATCTTAGGTGGAGCTGAGAAAACAGCCTGCCAAGACACAGTTCCATAATGGTTTTCCTGTGTTATCCAAGGATGCACTAACAGCACATTGCACGAACAAACCAGACCACAGAGATAATAACATTCTAAGAAGAACAATTTCCTCACACATGTAAAAGGCATGGAATACAGACCTTTACATACCAGTGTCCGCTTTATCGTCTCACAAAAGGAGGAGGAGGCTGACACGGGGGAGCAGGAACGGAAATGATCTTGAAGATGTCCAAGAGTGCTATTGATTTGCTTTTTTTTTTTTATTCCAGTGCATGCTCAGTGGGAAAATTAGATTAAATCAGTCAGCTAAATATATTCTTGGAACTGAGTTGATGGTTGCAGCTATTAAAGTGATAGGAAGGAAAACAAAACAGAAAAACCCAAGCTGCATTTTAAAACATCAGACAGTGCATAAAATCTAATTTTTCTTTTGGAAGCAGTGAAGATTCACTACTTTTGCAGTGAGGTTCTGTTGGTTTCATCTAATATTATTGTGGTAACATAGAGGACTGCCAGTTTTGATTATAACAATAAAAAACCCAGCAACCAAAGGATAAAATATTTGTTAAAAAGCAAGAAGTAAAAAGTTTCTTTGTTAAGGTAACTACAGAACTTTCTAGAAATTCATCACTGATGAAGAAAACCCCTGAAATTGCCAGTGTGTAAAAGTACTCTATGCTCAGTTCACCTACAAACAGCCAAGCACATTTCAGAAAGCAAAAACAGGAAGACAAAAAGCCACCTGGTAATCACTGGTGCCCAACATCACAAATTCCATTTAACTGGCCATTGCTCGATCCAGAATCTCTCTTTTGAATGAAAAAGAGCAACAAACAAAAAAATGAACAAACCCCAATCCTCTCCAATCTCTACAGCCCCTAGCACACTTGCAAATCAGAGTCTAGAAACCTCTGTCTATCCAGAAGTTTGGATACACTGAATACTGCTGAACAGGTTTAATAGTCCAGCTGATGCTCATAAAATAGGTTTTCTTTCCCCTTAAGTAAAAAACAATACAAACAAAAAACTCAAAAAACTATGACAGACTTTTTAGATAGAACTGAAGGTGAAATCCTCCTGATTATCTAGGATAATCATGGAACTGAAACTTTTTTGTGTGCATCTTAAATTTATCTTCCATGCTTCTTGAGGTCCCAAAGGATTCAATTAAAGTATGGTTCTAATAAATTAATAACAACACATTTTTAACCATTTTTTTCTCTCTCAGTGTTCGTTTTTTTTTTTTTTTTTTTTTTTGGGGGGGGGGTTGTTTGGTTTTTTTTCAAACTGTGAAGCTTTTTCCCAATCTGAAAAGGCCAGACTCAGCCATCTTGTGAAAAATAAATCTATAGAATTCCATCTATAGGAGTCTAACTGCTTGTTTCACCATCTCTCAAGAAGGTCACCCTCCAAGGCACCTTGTGTGCCTATTCCAGGGCTCTGTTTCCAAGCAGAGTGAAGGTTTCCCATGTGCAGTTCAGCACCTCCCTCGACTTGTGGGATTCACTACAGTTCCCACTGACCCTACCATCCCCCAGCCACCCAGGGACACCAGGGTGCAAGATTCTGCCTTCCACTGGCACTCTCCACAGATGAGCCAAGCAAACCCAGTGCACAGTTAGTATAAAATCCTTCACGGACTCCCATCTCAGTATGTAACAGCAACAATATGACAGCATTCACTGTTGCCACATGGCTGCTTTGGACACTTGTAAATCTGTGTTTGCAGCAAAAAACACTAGGAAGCACAAGCTGGCATACTTTCATCTCCCTGCAAATGAAACATAATTTCTCAGTACCTTGCCAAGAGTTTTTGTCAAGTTTAATTTTAAGCCTTGCAAACAACCTGGCTTTCACCATTTCCTTTGGGAAATGAGTCAACAGCCTATTATATTTCACTGACAGCCACCCATGGTGAGGGCAGGACACTATCACATCCTAAGAATCAGCTCAGTGAAGATGAAACTCAAGGACTTTCCTGAGTAAATTCCATTCAGCAGATCCACAGCTTCCTCACCTCTCAAAGAAGCTGCAGATTTTTTCCCTTTGCTTACTCTCTCCACACACACACCCTGCAGTTGTGAGTTGTGTACAATCCTTCTGTGTGTCTCCACTGTGGTGACCTGTACCTCAACTACCATAGCTTGTATAGGAGATCTGATTTCAGACATCATTTCACAGGGAACTTAATCCCAAGGATACTACAACATTATTAAAAATCTGGGTCATTACAAGTTTTCTATGTAGAAAGGGCACTTCATACACAGAAAAGACTTGTACTTCTCTACTACCTGTTTGGGGGTGGGCAAGAATCCAAGTGAGCTGCACATCCAGATCCAGATGAACTGAGTTTTTCTCTGCTGCAGCTCACTGGTCAGGGACACAGTAAAAAAAAAGGCTTCTGCAGAGAAGGGAGGACAATCCTTCCTCTGTGCATGGAGCCATAAAGCAGTTCACGTAACTGCACCACCATAAATTAATTTAATGTTGTTTGGCACAGACTTTGGGATCGTGGTACTGTAGATTTACAAGCCATGCCATTAGGAACAGACACTTAAATTCACAAACAACAGATGAACGTTAAACATATTTACAATACTATATACAATGCCTTCTGCAGTAGAAAGCTGGGAAAACTGCTGTAATTCACCTCTGCATTGGTGCATCTCACAGAATACATCTATATATGGGTACAATTACATTGCCCTATTGCTAACATAACACAACTGTTGTTTGTTTTGTTTTGAGGGGGAGAAAACCCAAGTAGGAAAACTGGAGGTGTCACTGAAACATGAAAGTATTTCAGTGATATTCTGAACAAATACAAGATGTATTTTTACTTGGTTTTGTTTGGTTTTTAGGTGTTAAACCTTGAAACTCTAAAATCCCCATTAAATCCCTTTATTATTAGATAGCATTATTAATCCTTTTTCTGTTATTTCATGGTTGGGTTATTAAACTGAATTGGGATCTTGCCAGATTATTTTAGACTTCTACTTGAAGCTGCAAGAAAATGCTGAATGGTTTCAAAAGCAAAATGAAATCAGATACAGTATGTGAAATATGCAGTTTGTTGAGACAATGGAACTGAATCTCAGATGGAAGTTACAGTTTATGATTATTTCTGTAATGTACTATTATAAACCTTGTGCATTGTATTATTAAGTTAAATTATTAATTACTTTCAAAATAGGTGGCACATAATTTATCACCCTGGGTTATATTTTGAGACATCACATTTTTCCTGGAAAATACAAAGGAGAGGTTTTAACAAAAACGATAGTTAAGTTTCAAAAATACTTTTTTGGTATGTGAATGGCTATTTAATGGAAACATTTAATGTTGTCTGATATAAAGCATGAAAATACTGCTATGGAATGACATAGTGACAAATCTTTGTATTTCTTAGGGCACAGCTTCAGAGGATCCTATTTACTGGCTATTTCAAATGTACCGTGGCAGTCTGCAACTGTGACCACTTCAAAATTCACTAAACTCTATTAGCATTTCTGAATGGTCTCTGGGAGAGCAGCCAAAGCCTTTAGAAGAGGTCAACTTCTGGATCTGGCCAGCAAAAACTGGCAGTGTATTTCAGATGGCAAACAAAACACCACTTAATTGAATGATATTTATTTAGCTGAAAATGTTCAATAGGCAATGCACTTTTTTTTTTTTTTTCAGAGGATAGTCTATGATGCAACCAGAAGTGCTTGTGAAATGCAGCTCTGTGCTTGGGCGCTTTTGCCTCTAGGGAAAATGGCTCAGAGGCATCTAAGAGGTTCCATAACCTGGGGAGGTTATTCAGTTGGGGAGCTGCACCAATGATGCGCACAGTCTCTAGAGATGCAATGCAGGTATCTGAGCCAGCACTCTCTGTGCCCCACTGCAGTGACTAGACCACAGAAAGCTTTCACCAGTGGTACTCTCCTCAACATCTCTACTGCCCTCACCACGTAAACTTTGGCACAAAAATGAACTGCTGGGACCCCAGACAGTTATGCAGTTTGAGCAACAGCTGCAGAAGCTGACAGACTGGGAAGGACAGTGCTATTCTAGCATCTGGACAGGAATTGTCCTTTTCCCTGAACTCTACCTTTTGACATTGAGGCACAAGGCACAGCAAGAAAGCCATGATGTTGTTATGACATGTGAAACCAGATTGTATGACCTATGCCAGGGTAATTTTCTAATGCAAGAAGTTAAAATGCATCATTTATATCCAGTTGAGCAGATTTGCACTGCAATGTGACATCTAAAACAACTAAAGTTACACCCTGAATGCATAAACAGGGAGGAATGGAGTGCGGTATATTGCAAAATAGCTTCCATTACATCCATTCCAGCACAGCTCTGTAAAAAGCTGTTCTAGCAGAGAATCCAGATAAGACATATAGAGTATGGAATCATAACCTGCATTTAACTTGAATGTGTCAATCTATTTGCCAATATAAGAATTAAATAAATTGGTTAAATTGTGCAAGGAATAAATGATTTTTTTTTAAAAAAAATATTTTACAGAGACTTGCAAGTACACAAAGCTCTAGTCTGGCTCTTCCTCTTAGATCTTTTATTCCCAGATAGAATTTTATCCTCTGCACCTGTCTGTTTCTCTCATCCTTTCTAAAATGATGAAGGAAAAGCAAGAGATAAAAAAGAAAGATGAAGTTTGAGATGGAACAGGAGAGGGTGAACAGAGCAATCTGCCCAGATAACAGTTCCAGTCTGAATATCTGCTTACTGGCTAAATTCAAGAGTTGCCAACACCATGCACTGTAATGTTATGAATCAGACCCTAAAAGAAAAATTACACAAAGTTTCTATATTCCTTTTCAGATTTGAGTCATTAAGAACTCCTATTGTGGTTTTAGTTTAGAGAACTTTTAGCAATTTTAAAAAAACAAAACAGAAAAAAAAAATTAGGACAACTCAAATTTGCCAAAATTCAGTGGTTAATTTTAAACTTATAGCCTTATATTGATAGGATCTTGCTTTATTTTACCTAATCAGTCAGCTAGCAGAAGCTGCGACAAAGCTCAGTCTGCCAAGTAAGCTTCTACAAAGATCAAAATTACAAAGACCAAAATTACAATTCTACACAAGGGCCAAAAGGAGCTGAAAGGAAGTGTAGGTGATGCTGAGCAGCTCTGTTTTTCTGCCCATCCCATTCTGCTTCAAGCACTTGCTTCCTGTTTTCAGTATTATGACAGGCAGTGTTAGAGAACATTTAACAGATAATGATAGTTCTGAGTGGTTTGAATACTAAACTATATGAAAGCTCAGAGAAATCAATAAAATCTGACAGCTCCTCTCCTGAGCTGCATTTCTCAAGGAAAGCACAGAGAGGGATTTATACCAATTTTATTTTGGATTACCTTTCCCAGCATCATTCAATTTAACATAAAATGAGCAACCTAATTTTATCATGTCACCTTCAAGTAGCATTTAGCTCTATTTTTCTGATTCATAGAACCACATGTTTTTTTACAGAGCTGTTTTGGCGTGAATGCATTCAGTGCACTTAATGCCATTTCCCATAGTCCAATTATGTAAAGCTAGACAAGCAGTTTAACTGGGGGTGAACTTTTCTACTTTTCTGTACCTCTTAAAGACTATGAAGTACTTCATAAACAATTATTTCCATAGATATGACTTCTGTCTCAGTTTCTCAGTCGTCATAGGAAGCAGGTGATTTGCCTATCTTACATGGAGCTGTGACAAGCTGAGGATAGGAAACTTTCATATACTTTGTTGTGAAAAACACAAAGACTTTTACCCCTAGTGGATATATCCATAACGAAGATCATGAAATGGAGGATAACCTTACTAAAATTAAGGAAAAAAAGCTAGCAGCCCAAGGACAGCACAAATGGATCCTGTTAGGATCTCCCTGGTTCTGCTTTGCTACTGCCAGGGAAAATCTAGAGGTTATTCTGACTGCACTTCAGAAAGACAGATGGGAAAAGTACTATCAAGATGAGAGTCATTGCCTTCAAAGGTGGAGGTCAATACTCTGGCAGGGCAAGGGAGGATCTCACAGCCTCCACAGGGTGATGCATTGTTCACAGTCATCAAAAAGCACAAGCTAACCTTTGGAAAGTAGCATCTCTACCAGCTGCTCCTGTCTGTTCTTTCAGTAAGTATGGCGCATTAATGCCCAGTTACTCAAAACCAGCCCATTTCTTAGGCTCAATACAGCGACATCACGAATAGCTGATTATTCTTTTGAAATTCCTTTTACCTACACCAGTTAGAATCCAGTTTTCCA
Organism: Semnornis frantzii; assembly: GCA_013399775.1. Taxonomy (NCBI): domain Eukaryota; kingdom Metazoa; phylum Chordata; class Aves; order Piciformes; family Ramphastidae; genus Semnornis; species Semnornis frantzii. The sequence continues at coordinate 6,409 of VWYK01096269.1, forward strand.
ACAGCTGCTTGAATAAAATGATCATCCAACCCAGTAATTTTTAACAGCTTTAGCAAACACCAAATAGAACTGATCAAAATCCCAAAAAGAAGTAAACAAAGAGGTTCCACTATGATGTGTGAAATGTGTGCAACGTGAATAAGCAATGACCTTTTTGCAAGACCTCTAGAAACTTGACTGAAGGCTAAATGAAACAAGTCCCCTATTCAGAAACTGTTACCACAGAGCCATACTAGGTTTTTCAGAAATAGTAATCCAGTTGCAGCCTGCCCAAATCTATTCATTCCCTATTAAGTTAGATGATTACATGCAAGTTCAGGCAGCTGCATGCAAAAATTAAGCATAATCTTCAAACTTGAAAATTAAACAATCAAGTCAAGTAATGGCAAAAGTGGAAGTTTTTTTCAAAGCCTTTTATGTAGTGATCAAAAACCTGCTTTATGTGAAGCTAGGCATAGAAACCATTAAAGATGGCTTTAACCCTAGCTCTCCCAGAGCTGCCTAATGGCACTCAAAAAATTCTGCAGTTCTGAGCAGCCAAAACTATGCTGGATGTCATCAGATCTAATATTTCCACAGACTAAAATTCATTGTATTTCAGTCACAGAACCACAGAAACATGCAGGTTGGCAAAGCCCCTCTGGATCACCAAGTCCTACCTAGAACCCTACTCTACAAGATTCACCTTAAACCATAACCCCAAGCACCACATCCAAACCATCCTTAAACACATCCAGGCTGAGTGACTCCACCACCTCCCTGGGCAGCTCATTCCAGTCCCTGACCACTCTCTCCAGGAAAAACTTTTTCCTAATGTCCAATCTAAACCTCCCCAGTCTCAGCTTGAGACCATTCCCCATTGTTCTCTCTCCAATTACCTGTAAGAAGAGCCCAGCAGCAGCCTCTCCACAACGTCCCTTCAGGTAGTTGTAGACAGCAATGAGGTTTCCCCTCAGCCTCCTCTTCCTCAAACTCCTTGCCCTCCTCTGGACCTGCTCCAGCACCTCCACATCTCTCCTGTACCACGGTGCCCAAAGCTGAACACAATACTTGAGCTGTAGCCTCACCAAAGCCGAATACAAAGGGACAATCACCTCCCTGCTCCTGCTGGACGCAGCATTTTTAATCCAAGCCAGGATGCCATTGCCCTTCTTGGGCACCTGGGCACACTGCTGGCTCATATTCAGTTGTTTGTCTGTTACAACTCCCAGATGCATTTCTGCCAGGCAGCTTTCCATCTGCACTGCCCCAAGCCTGTAGCATTGGGGTCGTTGTGACCCAAGTGCAGTACCTGGCATTTGGCCTTGTTGAAACTCATCCCATTAATGTTGGCCCATTGATCAAGTCTATCCAAGATCCAAGTCACAGCAAAAATGAACAAGCAAAGGGCTGTATGAGTGGAAACCACTAGCACTGCACTTACACTTTACAGTAGCTAATTTTTTTTCTTTTTATTTAAATGTTGAGATAGCTAATATGTTTCTTTCCTTCATAAATTCCCATAAGTATTTTAAAGACTTCAGGGGGGGGGAAAAAAAAGTAAGTCTGTGGGATGCACTGGGTTCATTTAGTACTACCCACAAATGAGCCAGTATTCATTGCTTATTTTATGGCTTGGTTAAAGTTGGGGGTGGGGAGTAATCTACTCTTCCTAATGGATTTCAAGGGAACTGAAAACATGTATCAGCTCAAGGTCAGTGAAAAGCCAGCTAGTACATATGCATCTGAAAAAAAAATGCACCTTCTCTTCACAGTCTTTATAATCAAGGAATTAAAATTATTTTCAAGGTTCATGCAATAAAATGTCATTATATATAACAGTTATAAGGTGGCATAGTTATTTTGAGAGTGGGAATAATTAATTCATTTTTTCACATTGCAGTTCAAATTCCACTTTTTTTGGCTGCAGCAGAGCCTGAAAAGTCAGGCATTACACTAAAAAAGATAAAATAATAAAATGTGTAATCTCCTGATTAGCATTTGAAAACATAAAGGCCTTCTGCAGATCTTACATCTTAAACCATTCACTGGGGGAATCTGTTTTTTAATATTCCTCCAAATGTGTATTTTAGCTGGGAGTCTAAAACAGTCCACCAGCACCTTCACAGCATCACACAGAATGCACTGGGTTGGAAGGGATCCTTGAAGGTCATCTTGGCCAACCCCTCTGCAGTGAACAGGGCCACCTCCAACTAGATTAGGTTTAGGACTCTTCAGGAGTCTTCTCTGGAAACAGACAAGTGGACAAAGCCCTGGAGTCTTCTCTCCAGGTTATATGTGACAGGATATCAGCTGTCAAGTTGATGGAGACTAAGGGGTGACCTCATTCATTTTTATAAATATGTAAGGGGTGAGAGCCAGGAGGATGGAGCCAGCCACTTCTTGGTGATCCCCAGTGACAGGACAAGGGGCATTGGGTGGAAGTTGAGGCATAAGAGGTTCCATGTGAACCTGAGAAAGAAGTTTTTCACTGTGAGGGTGACAGCGCACTGGAACAGGCTGCCCAGGGGAGTTGTGGAGTCTCCTTCTCTGGAGATATACGAGAACAATCTGGATGCATTCCAGTGTGATCTGCTCTGGTTGATCCTGCTCTGGCAGGGGGGGCTGGACCAGATGAGCTTTCAAGGTCCCCTCCAGGCCCTCACATTCAACGATTCTATGATTCAAGCCTTATGACAAAAAGAAGTCAATATTTTAATTACTTTTTTCCATGGAAAAATAAAAGCCATAAGAAAGAAAAGAAAACAAAACAAACCAAAAAAAAAAAAAACCCACAAAAAAACCAACCTCATCAAGTGGAAGAAGTCCCAGCTAAAAAAAAAAATCAGTGTGCCTTTCCTTAGCTTTCTGATTTACCACAACCTTTCTGAAACAGGTGTTGTTGAAGAGCAACAGTGATATTTTGTAATATATTCCTTTCCATCAAGGTTCCCAGGGGCATGCGTGCTTCCAGAAGGTAACTAAGACTGTCTCATTCTAAATACATATTCTCTATTTGCATAATCTACATTCATTAATATTTATTATTTTCCTTAAAACACACAAACCAACCACAAAACCACCAACTAGCCAGTCAGTAAGATCTGCAATCTTCTGCCAGTACCTCTACTCAGTTTTAGATTTAAATATGTTGATTAACTTTGGGAACTTCCATGAAGTTGTCACTCAACCCTTCACCTTCTCTCCCACATAACTTATTAATGTGGAAAAAGAACAAACCTCTTTCTGTTCATTCTTACCAAGCACTTCAGAAGAACATTAAAAGCATTTGGTGAGGAAACTTACCTAAAACTTTTCAAAACCTTGCCACACTTCAATCAATTACATCAATTTTACCCAAAAGCCTACCCTAATTGATGCCCTAGTGTGCAACTTCTCTCTGTAAAAGTAACATTTATTCTTCCCCTTTGCAACACATTCCTACTCCTCTGATCACTTCCACTGTTTTTGTTCTATACATGAGACCAATGAACTTCTTGTGAACACCTTGCCTATGATTTCAGGTTTCACATAATTCAGTCTTCCTGTGCAGTTTAACATAAGGAAGAGTTACGACCAGGAGAAAAGGACAGAGGAGATAAATCCATTGTAATGTGCTAAGACCATTACGATGCCTGTCAGTGGCTATGGAGGGGACTCCATTATACATGGATCATTAACACTTTAAAGTATTAATGACTCCTTTGAAAGTATTCCTGTCTGACTTGTTGATTTCTACTCAAATTTGTTAGATTAGATCAGCTGTTGTTGCCATTTTGCTGTTTTGGGATGACAGATCTCAGCCCTCAACAGGGGATAACTTCTGTTATCCATTCTATACTGAAACTTTCTGGAGCAATAACTATTAGCTACTACCCTCCCTTAATTAAATAATACCCCAAAAATATAACAGAAAAAGGTATGCCTCACAGTAAATTATACATGATTTCTAGTTCTGAAATTATGCAACTGTATTTGAACTTTGACAAGTATTATCTTTTTCTGTTGCTATCCCAGGTGAAAACTGGAAATCTGTCCAACTTCCCATGCAGGTTGACAGATTATGCTGCAGTTTTTTATTCTAGTTTCAATTATACTCTGTAACGCTCAGCAGAGAGGTAGATTATTATCATCCATTGCCAAAAGCCCCATTATTTAGTTGCATTTTCCTTATCAGAAAGTGAATAGTAGGCTTTTAATGTATGTAATTCATTAAATACCTTTGCATACACAAACACGTAGTCTGCCTTGCAGACTACTGTATTTTGTGGTCTTTGCTGGAGTTTTGTTTGTCAGGGTTATATACCAGAACTATGTACCTATAAGGGCATATGATGTTAGATCCCACGTGTCCAACTTATTTATCCCATCTCTGGATGGAGTGAAGTCAACAGAGCCTAAAAATAAAGGACATCCATGCACATTCCCACTTCAGACCATTTCCCAGCAGTACTTTGTCTTTTGAAGCAAGCTGTCAGTGGTCCAACACATCTCAGCAATCTCTCCATTAAAAACAGTCTAAGTTGTAGGAAATCTCAGCCTTCTTTCCAGGAAAATTTGACACTTGACAAACAGATGTATTAAAATAATTAGCTCCTTGAGGAGCAAAACTCCAGAGTGTTGAAAGCATCAAGAGTTCCAAGATAAGCCTTCTTCACGGCCACCAATTCAGAACATTTTGGGCTGAGTAGAACACCATCTGCTCTTTCCCAAAAGCCTCTGAAAATGCTTCTTTCTCACTTTCAATGCTTAACTTTGTCAATGCTTACTCTTCTAGCAGCTGCACACTCAGTGTCTGGTGGCCTCAAAAAACCTTGTCCCACACTAGGGGTGGATGGAGAGGGTTTATAAATGAGCAGTGAAATAAAATAAAACTGCAGGAATAATTTCTCATGGACAGAGAAGTGCAAAGCATCTTTAAATAAGGCAGCATTGTCCAGACAAAAAAACAGGTCAAGTTTGTGCTCAACAGATAGCATCATAAAACATCTCAACTGGATACCAGTAAACCCTTTTCTGTCAATAAACCTGAAGTATTTCCATGCTATAGAAGCCATTAAAAAAAAAAAATTTAAAAAAAAAAAAAAAAAGCAAGCTAGGTTTTAACTGCATTGCACTCATAGTTTTGATTAATTTTGAAACAACAAAAGTAAGTAAAGTAAGTCAGACTGGGGTCTCCTGCTTTGCAGCAGGTCACCCCCTCACCTGTTCTGGCACGGGGAGTGCAGGACTCCGCTTGGCTCTTGTTGCACTTGTTGATGTTCCCCTCTGCCCAAGTCTCCAGCCTGCGCAGATCTTGCTGAATAGCAGTGCAGCCTGAAGGTGTCAGCCACTCCTTCCAGTTTTGTATTATAAGTAAACTTGCTGAGGGTCCACTCTGTTCCTTTATCCAGGTCACTGATGAGTAAAAGTTGAACTGGATCCAGTAGTGATCCCTTGGGAACACTGCTGTCTACAGACCTCTAACTGACATCTGCACCACTGACCACAACCCTCTGTGCTCTGTCGTTCAGCCAGTTCTCAGTCCCCTGAAGCAATCATCCCTCTTATTCTGTGGGGTAGTTTGAGGGGTCCCAGGTCCCCCTTAAACAAAACCATAGGGACAGAGCCCATCCCAGGGGGATGGACCTGTTCCTCCCAGGATACTAGGTTGTGGCTGCTCCCTCCCTCGAGGTGTTCAAGGCCAGGTCGGACGAGGCCTTGAGTGACCTGTACTAGTGGGAGGTGTCCCTGCCTATGGCAGCGGGTTGGAACTGGATGATCCTTGAGGTCCCTTCCAACCTTACCATTCTTTGATTCTACAATTCTATCAGAGAATTGTTACTCTGTTCTGTCTTCTGGTATCACAGTTTAAAAGATAGTGCCTGACTTAATCTCCCCCCTTCTCTTCCTTGCCTTTCTTGCTTCCACTCCTCCTCTCTTCTCTCACGGTTGGTGGCCAGTCGGCAGACAAGGAATTGAGCCACTGAGGCCTTGCAGGCCCAGCTTGGAGGGGGCAGTTTCGGCCTACCTTGGGGCCGACTGAGGGTGGAAGGCGTGGAGGATTCTAGAAAGCCAGTTTGGGCCTACTCTACCTGACTGCCTTGTGTACACATGCTNGGGCCTACGCTACCTGACTGCCTTGTGTACACATGCTCTCGTAAACAGAATTTCTAAACTTCCAGTTGGTGTGCAGTGTCCTCATTCTCACTCCTGGAGAGGGGTGAGAGGCACTGCTGCCCCCCAGGGTGCTCGTGGCCCAGCCCGGGACGCCCTGGCACTGGTTAGGTGCCCATTTCCGACACCTCTCTCTCTAATGCCATGACGGTTTGGGAGTTCCCTGCCCCCCACACACTTTGTAAAGTCCCCTAGGCTAGACTCAGCCAGCTGCAAGTTAAGGACTGAAGCTCTATTTACAGCTCAGCACAATGTACAAGCAGAGATACACGCAACAGACAGGAATATTTACAGAAATATACAAGTTAAAGGTGATACAGAAACACAATTCCCCTCCCAGAAATCAGAGTCCCCAGGAGGGGCTCCCAACCACCCTTCCACCTTCTTCCCAACCCTATACCTTACCTCAGGGTTTGGTTTAAGCGCAAGGTGAGTTTGGAGGATCAGCCAAGGGGGTTAGAAGCAGAGTGGTTAGTTAGGTTAGCAGAGAGGAGAAGGCAAGAAGTCAGAGAGACCGAGGCTCTCCTAGCCTGTGAGACTCTGTCTTATCTATGTTTGGTGTTCTTACACATCTCAACAAGCCTGTGAGTGAAGTAGACATCACCAGCGTTTTTCTTTTCACAGTCTATAATATAATTTTCTCCATTAAAATATTCCAATTAGCCTCAAACTTGCACAAATTGTTAGAAACCTGATTTACTGACAGCTCAATTATTCTGCAGTAACCTGGCTCTTCAGCTCAATAGCTTTTCCCACATTGCCCTTAAAAGGTGTTCAGAGGCATACTATCTTCCACAGGTTGTCTCGAGCAGGAAAGAATGACAATGACAGCTTTAGATACCATCAATGAAGACAACTGTTCACATTAAAGGAGTAAGGAAAACAAAGCCCAAATAGCTGGCTTAAGGAAGGTGAGAGCCATAGGGAAACATTCTGTGTTAACTGGACGTGAACAATCCAAGTTGTGCTAACTGCTAATTTTGAGCTGAAGTTTCACAGCCTGCATGAAAAGTTTATCCGAAGGGCCAAGGATGCCACCTACAAGTGTCCCCCAGAGGAACAAGAAACAATGGCCAAGGGCAGGAAGATCGAAAGCAAAACAAGGGGCAGATCAAAAGCAAAACAAGGGGCGTTTTGAACAGATAGTGATGAGCTATCCACTTGGTTCCCTCACAGCTCACCCCTTAACGACTTACACCAATTAGAGAATTCCAGGATAGTTTGCATCTGGGCAATTTGGGCCAGCTCCTTGGGGCAACACCTTGTCCCTACATGATCTGGACCCATTGCTTTGTAATGGGCTGGCCCAAACAGTCTGTTGGAAGGGTATATAAATGCATGTTCATATTCAATAAATTGGCATTGATTGATCTGTGTGTGGCTCTGTCCAGAAGCTCTCGTCGTTGGCAACGTCCCAAGAATTGCTCTTGAGAGCCACAGCCTCCATCCCAGCTGCATTGGGGTGAGGGGAAAAAACAAAACAAAACAAAACTATGTTGATCACTTGAGAAGGTACAACTGATGGAAGCAAAACACACATTCGACAAGGTGTCGAAATGCCAGAGCTCCATCACCAGCCTACCTCCCCTCATGAGCTAGTGCAGTGCTTATTGTCTATGTTTATTGTAAAACAGAAAGTGTTTTTATTAGCATAATATATGAAATATATAGAACAAGGAAAAAAAAACCAAACAAAAAAAAACCCCAACAAACAAACAAACAGTAAAAAAACCAAAATCGCAACAACATTCAAACAAGTCAGTACAGAGCAGGTATAAAATGTAGCTAGTTGCATTTAAAACTTTTAATTACTTAATAGAAGAAACCTCACCTTCTTCTAAGCATCAAAACCTGATGTACAATCAGCACACCGGCAAGGATAGAAAATTGCTGCCCTAGCTAGTCACATCTACAAGTAGTATTAAATAACTACTCTTTCAGAAGTCATCACACAACACAGAAAGAAAAGCCCTTAAAAGATGAGGCTAGTAATGAATTACCACAATTCATAATTGTCTTTTCTAAAGAAGTTCATCACTTCCTATTGCTCTTGCATGTTCCACATCGCCCTGCCAAAGCACAAGAGCTAACAAACAACACTTGAAAGAATGCCCCAGTGTTTAGTTGTTTCTGATGTCTGCTGTACCACTAGGTGGTGGCAGCTCAACACAGTTCAGCTGCTAGTCGAGTGAAATCCGTGTGAACTGCAAGGGGCTACTTCGGCTCGGCAGAAAATTTCAGAGCGCTCTCTGTGCACAGAAAAGAGGAACGATTACTCCGTTCAACGGTAGAAGTTGCAGTAGCCAAGACTTTACCTGTTTAGGTTGCATCTTTGCTGCATCTGCATGGGTTAGGATTACATCTCTGTTCTTTAAAACACTCAGTGATGAATCAAGAAAAATATAAAAAATATCATCCCAGGTCTTTTATTTTTTTCCAGGAAAAAAAACCCAAACCAACAACAAACTAAAATAAACCAAAACAAACAAAAAGAACACACAACCCACAAACAAACAAGAAGAAAATTCAACCTTCAAGTCAGGCTTGTAGCAACTGAAAATAAAAATGCACAAAGTCAAATCTGGCTTTTTCCGGTGCTTAAATCTGTTTGCTTCCAATCCATAGATTTTCTTCTCAGCCTTGTATTGATCTAAAAACCACTTAAGTTAATGGAACAATTATCACTGGTGGCAAAGTTAAAATCTCAGAGAGAGGAGTAATTAGAAACCCTTAACACAGGTCTGCACCTTTCAGGACCTGGTCCAGCCTCTAGTATCTCCTAATAATCCTTGTAGAAGAGCAACTCAGTCGTGTCAGGAATCCCAGGCAAGCTTTGCACACAGCTCTCCATTTTCACTAGACATGTTTCTGCTGCATTTTTACAAGGACTCTGCTTCAGGGAGGAAGTTTATGTTGCCATCTTTTTGTTTGTTACTACCTGCCATGCTCCCTCACTTCATTTCCCAAAGAGGATAGGGGCCAAGACTCATTCCATCAGGCTGGAAGAAATACCACCTGCTTTTCTGGGCTGCTATGATACAGACTTTCTTCCGCCAAATTAAACTCACAGTACTGTCACAGTGTGAATGAGGAGGCAAAATAAGGGCATTTCAGAACAGTCCACGGACAAAATAAAATAAATGTTTGA
>VWYK01096271.1:15668-30821 GCA_013399775.1 Semnornis frantzii
CATCTTGCTGGCCTCCTCTGCACTGGCTCCAACACTTCCATGGCCTTCCTGTGCTGGGGGCTCCAGAACTGCACACAGGACTCCTACTGCAACAGTACTGTACACAGTACTCATCTCTTCAGAGATTTCTGTGTTTGAATATTTAGCAGCCTCTGGTGAGGGACACATTAGTGCATTTTCTGTCATAACATCTGGAGATGAGTGCCTTTAATTAAATGGCATTTTCCTGTTGTTCCTCTGAGAATAAAGCTTCTACCTGGGAAGAGCATAGGGATTAAAAAGAAAAGAAAAGAAAAACAAACAAAAAAAAAACCCAACAAACAAAAAGATGTCTTCAGTCCCAAGTCCTGTTTTCTGTTTCCTACAGGAAGGCTGGGGAGGGACTATTGACAAGGGCTGGGAATGGCAGGACAAGGGAAATGGGTTTGAAGTGTGAGAGGGGAGAGTGAAAGTGGATGTTAGGAGGAAGTTGTTTGCAGTGAGGGTGGTGAGACACTGGCACAGGTTGCCCAGGGAGGTTGTGGAGCACAGAACCACAGAATGGGATCACAGATCCCATTCTGTGCTTCTGTGCTCCAGAACCTCCCTGCAGGTGTGCAGGACCAGGTTGGATGAGGCCTTGAGTGACCTGTGCTAGTGGGAGGTGTTGGAACTGGCTGAGCTTTGAGGTCCCTTCCAACCTTAGCATTGTATGATTCTGTGATGGTGGAGGTTGAATGTTGCTGGAAGAGCAGCCAAGGGGCTCGGTAGGGTTGTGGCAGCAGCAGTGTGTAGCTGAGCCATATTTACCCTTTCACACCAAATTTACACTGGTGTAAATGGTTAGCACTGCAACTGAACTTGTCTGAGGTGTGCTGGGGCAGCAGAGAAGGTTACACCTTTGGACTTAGGGCATGGAGCAGCAGCAACAAGCTGGAGGCAGGCAGGGAAGGGCACAGGCTGCTCCTGCCCATGATGCAGGAGGATCTTCCTCCCTTGTGCCCCTGAGTGAAACCTTTGTGCCTGTCACAGCACAGCAGCTGCAGGCCAGGAGCTATCACCTTCCCTGTAACAGAGGTTCTTTTTCTGGGGAGCTGTGTTTTCCCTGGGCCTTGTAGGAATATTTATGCCATGATGCTATTAAAACCCCTCTCTGGAGAGCAGTGCCTGCCCTGCTTCCTGCAGGCAGCGCTGTCAAGACGAGCTCTTGTGTAATTGCCTTCTGCCAAAGTAGGGCTCTGGCGTTCCATGGAATGGGATTTATTTGATAAAAGCTTTATTCTTAAGTGAGAGCTGCAAAGGAGGCCTCTGCTGCCTGGTAGGCTCGGGCCATAAAATGCTGACTGGCACTCATCCTGCCCTTGTGCTGGGCAGAACACTTCTGAGCGAGAAACCGGAGGTGCTTTTGTGCAATGTTGCTTTTGCCCGAGCCCATGGATGTGAAATGTGATTGCTTTTAAAGCTCTCAGCTCTTGATTGCCTGTGTTCTTTCAACAAGCCTTTAAAACAACATAAATTACTCTCTGTTTTCCTATCCAACAGCACTGTTTTTGTTGGGGTTTTAATGCATCAGGCGGCAGGGTAAAGAATGAAGATGCTGAGGAAATGATCTTCACTTCAGGGATTTCTTGTATCAAACCATGTTAAATTGCTGTGATTAAAGAAGCTGGAGTTGTTCCTGTCTTCACTGAGCCACAGTCACTTTGAAAGTAAAGAGGGAAGATCTGTATAGGGCAGCATGATTTGGAGTCCTGTGAGCAATTCTGGAGCCCCCAGCACAGGAAGGACATGGAAGTGTTGGAGCCAGTGCAGAGGAGGCCAGCAAGATGGTGAGAGGGCTGCAGCAGCTCTGCTGTGAGGACAGGCTGAGAGAGTTGGGGCTCTGCAGCCTGCAGAGGAGAAGGCTTCCAGGAGAGCTTGGAGTGGCCTTGCAGGATCTGAAGGGGGCTGCAGGAAGGCTGGGGAGGGACTATTGACAAGGGCTGGGAATGGCAGGACAAGGGGAATGGGTTTGAAGTGTGAGAGGGGAGATTGAAAGTGGATGTTAGGAGGAAGTTGTTTGGAGTGAGGGTGGTGAGACACTGGCACAGGTTGCCCAGGGAGGTTGTGGAGCACAGAAGCACAGAATGGGATCTTTGATCAAAATCTGATCTGACTGTTCCCAGCAGGAGCAGAGGTGAGGTGTAGGCAGGGCTGATCTGACTGTTCCCAGCAGGAGCAGAGGTGAGGTGTAGGCAGGGCTGATCTGACTGTTCCCAGCAGGAGCAGAGGTGAGGTGTAGGCAGGGCTGATCTGACTGTTCCCAGCAGGAGCAGAGGTGAGGTGTAGGCAGGGCTGATCTGACTGTTCCCAGCAGGAGCAGAGGTGAGGTGTAGGCAGGGCTGATCTGACTGTTCCCAGCAGGAGCAGAGGTGAGGTGTAGGCAGGGCTGATCTGACTGTTCCCAGCAGGAGCAGAGGTGAGGTGTAGGCAGGGCTGATCTGACTGTTCCCAGCAGGAGCAGAGGTGAGGTGTAGGCAGGGCTGATCTGACTGTTCCCAGCAGGAGCAGAGGTGAGGTGTAGGCAGGGCTGATCTGACTGTTCCCAGCAGGAGCAGAGGTGAGGTGTAGGCAGGGCTGATCTGACTGTTCCCAGCAGGAGCAGAGGTGAGGTGTAGGCAGGGCTGATCTGACTGTTCCCAGCAGGAGCAGAGGTGAGGTGTAGGCAGGGCTGATCTGACTGTTCCCAGCAGGAGCAGAGGTGAGGTGTAGGCAGGGCTGATCTGACTGTTTCTCTCTGTCCCCTTCCTGTAACCCATTTAGCACTTTGCCTTCTGACAGTGCAGGTTTGTGGTGGATTTCCTTGATCTTGCCCTTGAATGCCCTTAGAGGAGTGTGAGAGAAGTCCATGAATAGTTAATGGTCAGAAGTGTGTCCCTGAAGGATCTGGCTTGTAAATGGAGCCCCAGGAGATGTTAGTGACATGTTCATACCTCCCTCTGCTCCTGTCTCCATCTGAGCATGAGATCCAGCACTGAGAACTTCCCCACGGGGGACTGGCAGCAAGGCAATGGTTTCAGTGCCCCTGGAAAGTCACCCACCCTTGAGCTTTGGCAGGCTAGGCTGAGGTCCTGGGTTTGCTCTGCCTTTGCACTGCTGAACTGGTTTGAGAAGCTCTGTTAGTTCAGTGCTGTGCTTGATGGGAGAGAAGCAAAATACTGCCTCTCAGTGTTGGTGTTTGTGTTGGGCTTTTATGCCAGGAGTTGAGCAGACCCCTGGATGCCAGGCTTGACAGGACAGCTAATTCAGACACCAAACACTCCCACTGAAGAGCTGAGCAGCCAGGTGAACCTGCCAGTGCAGCTGTGCTTCCTCTAGGCTGCTGTGTAAGTGTGACACTAAAATGTGAACTCTGCAGGGATGGTTCCTGTTGATGCATGTGTGTGAGCAGTGCCACAGCTAACACTCACTGCTGTTGAGTGCCCTGTTAGCTGCAAGTCACTGAGCACCAAATGCTGGCCAGAAACGATGGCATCCAAAGCTGACATGGATTTGCTGTTAGCCTAACCTAGTGCTGGCATGAAGAAAAGGACTTCTGACTGCAGTAGATATCCTTGGTCCTTGTGAGTAGCCCCTTGGGTCAGCTAATGGCTACTGGCCTAAACTGTGAACTTGATCTCTGGGAAGGGAATTGCCATGTGAGGTCTCATGGTGATTTTGAATTATGGCTCAGAGCTTTATTTGTAACAGGCTGAAGAAAGAAGGCCATGGAAGTGTTGGAGCCAGTGCAGAGGAGGCCAGCAAGATGGTGAGAGGGCTGCAGCAGCTCTGCTGTGAGGACAGGCTGAGAGAGTTGGGGCTCTGCAGCCTGCAGAGGAGAAGGCTTCCAGGAGAGCTTGGAGTGGCCTTGCAGGATCTGAAGGGGGCTGCAGGAAGGCTGGGGAGGGACTATTGACAAGGTCTGGAAATGGCAGGACAAGGGGAATGGGTTTGAAGTGTCAGAGGGGAGATTGAAAGTGGCTGTTAGGAGGAAGTTGTTTGCAATGAGGGTGGTGAGACACTGGCACAGGTTGCCCAGGGAGGTTGTGGAGCACAGAAGCACAGAATGGGATCACAGATCACATTCAGTGCTTCTGTGCTGCACAACCTCCCTGGAGGTGTTCAGGACCAGGTTGGATGAGGCCTTGAGTGACCTGTGCTAGTGGGAGGTGTCCCTGCCTATGGCAGGGGGTTGGAACTGGGTGCTCCTTGAGGTCCCTTCCAACCTTCCCATTCTCTGATTCTATGAAATATGAGTGGGCAGAGGCTGTTCACCTCAGGTCTGGTTGAGTAGATCCCCCTGAGACTGTTCTTGATGTTGTTTCTTGTGGTTCCAGAAGCCCAGCTGGCAGACAGCAGCTCCCCTGCCCCCAGCCTCCCCTCCCCACTCCCAGCACAGGCAGTACTGATCCATAATGCAGCTGCAGCTCCAGCTCCTGCCTTCACAACTTCCACTTACCTCCCACTCGCTGCTCTGCAGACTGTGCACGTTGCAGCCCCAGGGCTCAGTGCCCCATGGGCTGGTTTGGCCTGTTGGGTGTTTCCTGGAGCAGGCTGCATGCTAAGTAACTCCCTATTGAGTGGGCTGCAAGTGCAGCCCCTCTGGGGCTCCCTCAGCACACAGCAGCTCCAGATTTGCTCCTCTCCAGAGGAAGTGATGCTGCTGACCTCGTGTCAGAGCCCTGCTTTGCAGCTTCTTTCATGTGTCAGGTTTCCCTTTCATCCCTGCAGGCACAACCAGGGTGCACACTTGCCTGGCTTTGTGCTGCTCTGCTGTGAGCACCAGGGGAACCCCAGGCACATGCAGGCTCCCAGGGTGCCTGAAGCCTGTCCCAGACCATCCTCTAGTGAGTTAAGTTCCCAGGTGACAGCAGGGGGCACCTCCCTTGGGTGACTGCAGTGCCTAAGGAGAACAAGCAGTGGGGAGAGGCAGTGGGACAGGAGGGCAGGTTCCTGCTCACTGAGTGCTTGCCAGCTGCAGTCACCAAAGGGCAACTTCTCCTTCTGAAATTGGGCAGGATTTATAATTGCAGGCTCCTGTGGCTGGCAAAGAAAAGGTGAGGCAACTTAGGGGACAGGTTTCCACAAGGCCAAAGGTGAAGGAGTCAACCCTGCTGCCTGCCTGCAGCATTTCCTCCAATTTCTTCCAGAACAAGAGGACACAGCCTCAAGCTGTGCCAGGGGAGGTCTAGGTTGGGTGTCAGGTGAAAGTTCTTGGCAGAGTGATTGGCATTGGAATGGGCTGCCCAGGGAGGTGGTGGAGTGCCCATGGCTGGAGGTGCTGAAGCCAAGCCTGGCTGGGGCACTTAGTGCCATGGTCTGGGTGATTGGCTGGGGCTGGGTGCTAGGTTGGGCTGGGGGAGCTTGGAGCTCTCTTCCAACCTGCCTGATTCTCTGATTCTGTGGTTCTGTGGGTCTGTGATTCTGTGTTTCTCCAGAGCTTTATGTGGCAGGCTGCAGCTGGAGTGGCAGTGCTCCTGCTCCACAGGCTGATGCAGTGCTCTAGCATGGTTCCTGCCTTTCTGGGTTCTCCCCTGCTTCTCTACCCCTTCTCTGTGGGTTGCATTTACTGTTTATTGGCTGACATTTGAGAAGGGAGATGAAAGAGATGGACTGAGAGAATCTTTGTGCTCTGTTGCCATCACCTAATCATTTCCTAGCTTCCACAGTTCAAGCCTGTTATGGATGAACCCCACAGGGTGCAGCTGGACAGGCAGGAGGTTATAAAGGCAAACTCCTGCTAATTACCCTAAGTGGCTAAGGAGATGCATGGATGTCTGTTCCTTCTGTAGCCTCTGCTTCATCACTCACCTGAAAACTAGGCCTGCAAACTCAGAGTCTGCACTTGCACACCCATCTCCAAAGTGGGATGTCCAAGAGCCTGGCAGGAAGGGATCTGGGGGCTGTAGTGGATAGGAGCTGAATGGGAGCCAGCAGTGTGCCCAGGCAGCTGAATGGGAGCCAGCAGTGTGCCCAGGGAGCTGAATGGGAGCCAGCAGTGTGCCCAGGCAGCTGAATGGGAGCCAGCAGTGTGCCCAGGCAGCTGAATGGGAGCCAGCAGTCTGCCCAGGCAGCTGAATGGGAGCCAGCAGTGTGCCCAGGCAGCTGAGTGTGAGCCAGCAGTGTGCCCAGGCAGCCAAGAAGGCCAAGGGCATCCTGGCTGGGATTAAAAATGCTGTGGCCAGCAGCAGCAGGGAGGGGATTGTGCCCTTGGACTCAGCTCTGGTGAGGCCACAGCTCAGTGTTGTGTTCAGTTTTGGGCACTGCAATACAAGAGAGATGTGGAGGTGCTGGAGAGGGTCCAGAGGAGGGCAAGGAAGCTGGGGAAGGGCCTGGAGAATAAATCTGCTGAGGAGAGACTGAGGGAGCTGGGGATGGTTAGTGTGAGGAAGAGGAGGCTGAGGGCAGAGCTCACTGCTGTCTGCAGCTACCTGAAGGGACATTGTGGAGAGGCTGCTGCTGGGCTCTGCTCACAGGGAATTGGAGACAGAAGAAGGAGGAATGGCCTCAAGCTGAGGCTGGGGAGGTTTACATTGAACATTAGGAAAAAGTTTTTCCTGGAGAGAGTGGTCAGGGCCTGGAATGAGCTGCCCAGGGAGATGGTGGAGTCCCCCAGGCTGGCTGTGTTTAAGGTGGTTTGGATGTGGTGCTTGGGGCTATGGTTTAAGGGTGAGTCTTGCAGAGCAGGGCTCTAGGTTGGGCTTGGTGACCCTGAGGGCTGTGCCAGCCTGTAGGTTTCTGTGTGCTGGAGCCAGCAAAAGAGTTCTCTGTTTATAAACCCCACATGTCTCACCTCATCCTGCTTCATCCTTGGTCAGAGCTCCAGACTAAGGCTCTGGATGACACAAGGAGTCTTCCTCCTGTGAGATCTTGCCCCCCAGCTGGCCCTGGCTCTGAGCTGGTGCCCACTCTCACAGCACATCACAACTTGCAGTCTGTTTTACCCCTGCAGCCTTCCAGCAGTGTCCTTTGATTTGGTTCTGTGTTCTCTGTCTGAGAACAAAGACATTCTGAATAGAACTGGCTGAAATGTGTCATTTCCTTTGCACAGGAAATCCTATTGTTCTGGGAAAATCTTTGCTTGCAGTTGGGAAGTAGGAGTGTGGTGATTGGGAAAACCCCCAAACCCTGTGCAGGAGAGCCCATCCGTGTTGGCACTGAGGAAAGCCAAGCACAGGCCTAATCTTTCCAGGATATCTGCAGTACAGACCTTGGAACATAGGCCTGGGATGTGCTTCCAGGCTTTGTGCTCCCTCCCAGCGTAACAGAATGGTTCTCTGGTGCTGAGCTGCCCTCCAGATACCTTTGTCAGATGTGTTTTGCCAGCAGGATTGCTTCTCATGACAACCCAGAAGCCTCTGGGGTGGGGTTAAGGCAGTTCTTGGTTATGCTGCTGCCTATGGAGGGTTGCAGCTGAAAGTTTGGAGCTCTGCATCAGAATCTTTTGGGAAGGATTGAGGTATCAGCAAAGCAAAGCTTTAGGTTGGAGCTCAGGCACCACAACTGACTACAGCTGACCACACCAGTACAGGGATCTGCTGCAGAGAGTCCAAGGGAGGGCTGTGAGGATGCTGAGGGGACTGAGCACTGCCTGCTGAGGAGAGGCTGAGGGACCTGGGGCTGCTTAGTCTGGAGAGGAGAAGACTGAGAGGGGATTGAATCAATGTTTATAACTCTCTGAGGGCTGGGGGTCAGGAGGGGGGGACAGGCTCTGCTCACTGCTGCCTGGGATAGGACAAGGAGCAATGGATGGAAGCTGCAGCACAGGAGGTTCCAGCTCAACACAAGGGACAACTTCTTGCCTGGAAGGGTCCCAGAGCCCTGGCACAGGCTGCCCAGAGAGATTGTGGAGTCTCCTTCTGTGGAGCCTTTGCAGGCCTGTCTGGATGTGTTCTGTGTGCCCTGAGCTGCATTGTCTGCTCCTGCTCTGGCAGGGGGCTTGGACTGGATGAGCTCTTTGGGTCCCTTTCAATCCTTGACATGCTGTGAGGCTGTGACACTTGCCTGGGGCTGTGCTGCTGTTAGAACACATGCTGTGTCCCTGTGTCCCTTAGACCTCCACCTTCCCCTTTAGGTTTCTCACAGTTTCCTGCAGCTGCTGCCTTTCACACTCGTGTTTGAACTCTGGGTGCTGTTTGCTTGCTGGGATGGCACCAAACTCCCCTGGTTCCCCTGGATTTTGTGTGCCTGTGAGCACACAGTGCTAGGGAAGGCTACCTGGTAACAGCAGGACTGCAGATGTTTAGAGATGTTCTTACTCTCTGTAACAAAGCCATGCCCCTACTCCTGGAAAGGGCTACCCTGAAATACTGCTAGCAGCAGTTTGCCCATGAGAGCAGTGTCTGAGGATTGCTGCAGCTCAGCTGTCTCTGTGTCTTCTTTCTTACCTGGAGCAGAACATGTATAAATGTGATGCTGGCTTTGATGGGGCTTTATTTCAGCAGCTATGAAATCTCTTTAGTAGATCCTCTTTAAGTTTGGATTGGTTTTCAGTTGGTTTAGATACACTCACACCAAGGAGAGCTTTAAGGACTGTGCAGGCTGCAGAGGAGAGAAGCCTCCCAGGTGACCTTCTTGTGGCCTTGCAGTGTCTGAAGGAGGCTACAAGAAAACTGGGCAGGGACTTTTGAGGGTGTCAGGAAGTGATAGGAGTGGGGGGAATGGAACCAAACTGGAAATGGGGAGATTGAGACTGGAGGTTAGGAAGAAGTTGTTGAGCATGAGAATGGTGAGAGCCTGGCAGGGCTTGCCCAGGGAGGGGGTGGAAGCCTCATCCCTGGAGGTGTTTAAGGCCAGGCTGGATGAGGCTGTGGGCAGCCTGAGCTGGTGTGAGGTGTCCCTGGGCATGGCAGGGGGTTGGGACTGGCTGCTCCTTGTGGTCCCTTCAGCCCTGCCTGATTCTGTGGTTCTGTGATTCTCTGTGTAGCAGAGACATCAGTAGTGTTGTCTGCATTGAGACACTTTGACACTGGGGAGCAGGCTTTGCAGGGAGGATTTCTGTCCCAGTGTGTGTTCCCTTTTGCAGCACACAGAAGCCTGCAGTGGCACAAACACTGGCATGTGAAGAAGGCTGTGGCCAGGATGTGCTCTGGGAACATGCTTCACAGGAGGGTCCCCTTCGAGAGCTGCAGGGGTGCCCTGGTGGCTGAGGTCTGTGCCGGCAGCTCAGTGTGCCCTGCGTTTCCAAGTGTGACCTGAAGGCAGGAATCTCCACTCAGCTCACGTTTCCCCTTTCCTTTCCCCAGGAGCTCTGACTCTGAAGAGGCTTTCGAGACCCCCGAGTCCACCACCCCGGTGAAGGCAGCGCCCTCGGCCCCGCAGCCTCCTCCCCAGGCTGTGGTGGCAGCAGCAGCGGCTGCAGACGCAGCACAACAAGAGATCAAAGCCCAGCTGCCCTCAGAGGACACAGGTAAGGAGGCTGTCATGAGTGGGCCAGGTTAGTGAGAAGGGTGAAGCTGCAGGGAGGTCTCTGTGCAAGCACACTGGCACCAGTGCTGTTTGACACCTTTGTCAGTGCCATGCACAGAGGAATCAGTGCAGCCTCAGCAAGTGTGCAGCTGGCACCAAGCTGTGTGGCACAGTCACTTGCTAGAGGGCAGGGATCCATGCAGAGGGACCTGCACAGGCTGCAGAGCTGTGCCCAGGCCAACCTCAGGACATTCAACAAGGCCAAGTGTAAGGTCCTGCCCCTGGGTAGGCACAATGCCAAGCACAGCTGCAGGCTGGGTGGGGAATGGCTGAGAGCAGCCCTGAGGAACAGGCCCTGGGGGTGTGGGGTGAGGAAAAGCTCCAGATGAGGCTGCAGTGTGAGTGCAGCCCAGACAGCAACTGTGTGCTGGGCTGCAGCAAGAGCAGTGTGGGCAGCAGGGCAAGGGAGGGGATTGTGCCCCTTGGCTCTGCTCTCCTCAGACCCCAACTGCAGTCCTGTGTGCAGTTCTGGAGCCCCCAGCACAGGAAGGACATGGAAGTGTTGGAGTGGGTCCAGAGGAGGCCACCAAGATGCTGAGAGGGCTGCAGCAGCTCTGCTGTGAGGACAGGCTGAGAGAGTTGGGGCTCTGCAGCCTGCAGAGGAGAAGGCTTCCAGGAGAGCTTGGAGTGGCCTTGCAGGATCTGAAGGGGGCTGCAGGAAGGCTGGGGAGGGACTATTGACAAGGTCTGGGAATGGCAGGACAAGGGGAATGGGTTTGAAGTGTCAGAGGGGAGATTGAAAGTGGATGTTAGGAGGAAGTTGTTTGGAGTGAGGGTGGTGAGACACTGGCACAGGTTGCCCAGGGAGGTTGTGGCTGCTCCCTCCCTGGAGGTGTTCAGGACCAGGCTGGATGAGGCCTTGAGTGACCTGTGCTAGTGGGAGGTGTCCCTGCCTATGGCAGGGGCTTGGAACTGGATGATCCTTGAGGTCCCTTCCAACCTTCCCATTCTATGGTTCTATAAACAGATCTCTTCTGGGAGGTTGATTTGTGTGTGCTCAGCCTTACCCATGCCGGGAGAAGGGACAAACCTGGCACCTCCTGCAAGTACCAAGGCATCTGCCCCTAAGGTTTGACAGATACCAGAAGAAGAAGGGAGCTTTCTAGAAACACCTTTCTGCCTTGTGAGCCAAAATCATTCTGCAGGACCTTTACAGGGTCGGACAGGTAGAATAAGGAGGCCTGAGGTGCAGGTGCCTGGCTGAGTGTTGCTGTCTGGGACAGTTAACAGAATGCTGTTTTCAAAGGTATTTGTTGTCACCTGAAAGAGGAGGAGAACCAAAAGCCCATTAGATCAGGGCCCAGGGGGCTGTGTGTGTAACATGCAGCCACACAAATCACTGTGTGCTGGGAAAGGAACCTTTACAGAGGGAATATTGTGTTCTAATTCTTTTAGCCCTAAAAGTGTTCTTTGTTCTCCAAAGGGAGTAATGGAACATGAGGCAGTACAAAGCCCTCTGGCAGCCCAAAATAGCTTTGTTTGGGTTGTCAGGTGACAGCTCAACAATTCCAGACTGAAGTTCTCATGATGCTGTCTTTTTTTTTTCCCTATCCCCAAGTCAAGTCATCTCACTCACCTGGCTGCACCACATGAAGGTGGCTTCACTGTCAGCAGCCTGAAGCTCACTTGCATTTCATTTGGAGAGATGTGTGGCAGTGCCAGGCAGTGTCCTACACCTTCACTTTCCACCCTGGTAGTGACTGTGGCATGTGGTGTGGCAGTGGACAAAGAGCAGTGCCAAGGCTGATGTGTGTGTGCATTACAGAGTCTGTCCAGCTCTGATTTCAGCCTTCAGGGAAGTGACAAATGGCCTGAGCCTCCTAATGCATTTCTGGGAATTATGCATTAAGGAATGCTCCGTGGGACCATGATTTATTGCAGGAGTTTGTAAGCAGCTAGGAAGATGCTCAGCAAACTGATTCCACAACATGAAAATGAAATCCCCAGGCATCCTCACACTTGAATTCTGCTGTTGCAGTTCCCTCTTCACCAGAGCAAACATTGTCATCTCTTCTCCATCTCCTTTCCTCCTTCTAACCTTTTGTAATCTAATGATTGCAAAACAAGTGCTGAGAGAACAAAGGCAGGCAAGTGCTAAGCAGAACTGGAGTGTGCTTTCAGTTCCTGCAGCATATCATCTTCAAGCCCTCCACTGCACATGTGCTTCCCTGGCACATGTCAGTCTGTTCCCCCTCCATCCCAGACCTCCCTCTCCTCTCTGCCAGGTGTTTCTGAGGAAAAGCAGGAAGCTGACACTCTCTGTTCACACTGTGAACTGTCTTGAAGGCCATCACATGGCAGAGGCTTGACACAGGGCTCTGAGCAGCCTGATCTACTTGAGGATGCTTACTACAGGGGGGATTGGACTGGATGACCTTTGGAGGTCCCTTCCAACCCCAGGCCTCTCTGTGATTCTGTGGAAGCCTTTTCATTTGCAAAGAAGGTTTGTCCACAGGGCTGAAGTCACCACAAACTAACAGGGCTGTGTTCAGCATCCCAAAGAGGATGCAAAGTGAAGTTAGACAGCAGGGCAGTCTACATGTGGGGAGAGAAAAGGGTAATGCAGGAAATATGCCAACAGGAGCAGGACTGCAACACAAAGCATTGATTTCTTCTGGAAATCTTCAGCAGCCATGAGCAGTGCTCAGAGCACAGCTCAGGTGCTTCAGAGGTGCTTTGTGCTTTATGAGCCACTTGACTCAGAGTGCTTTGCTTACCTCACAGGCCATAGAATGGGTTAGGTTGGAAGTGACTTCAAAGCTCAGCCAGTTCCAACCCCCTGTGCCATAGGCAGGGACACCTCCCACTAGAACAGGTTGCTCAAGGCCTCATCCAACCTGGCCTTGAACACCTCCAGGGAGGTTGGGTAGCACCAATCTTTGATCCCATTCTCTGCTTCTGTGCTCCACAACCTCCCTGGGCAACCTGTGCCAGTGTCTCACCACCTTCACTGCACACAACTTCCTTCTAACATCCAGTTCCAATCTCCCCTCTGTCAGTTCAAACCCATGACTCTTCAGCAAGCCCTTGTCAGTAGTCCCTCCCCAGCCTTCCTGCAGCCCCCTTCACATCCTGCAAGGCCACTCCAAGCTCTCCTGGAAGCCTTCTCCTCTACAGGCTGCAGAGCCCCAACTCTCTCAGCCTGTCCTCACAGCAGAGCTGCTGCAGCCCTCTCAGCATCTTGGTGGCCTCCTCTGGTCTGGCTCCAACACTTCCATGTCCTGCTTGTGTAGATGATGTCTGTGGCTGCAGACAAAGAGCAAGAGGCCCTTCCTGAGGGGTTCTGGTCAGTTAAAGCAGAGCTCCTCGTTGGTAGCATCCAGCAGGTTTCCATGGAAGAGGAGCAAGGGAGGGAGGCAAGCGGCAAGCCTGGCACTGGCACAGGCACAGGGGAAGGCAGTGAGGTCCAGCTGGGTTTCTGGCTCACCAGCTGCATGGCTTTGTCTTCTGCATGAGGCTGGTGCTGGAGCATGTGTGTGGATGGAAGGAGGGAGCATAGGAAGTGTTTAAAGGCTTATTTCATCTCTATCTGCCAGTGGTGACTTATGCAGCTGTGCTGCTTGGTATGGTTAGTGTGGCAGCTGGCCCCCGCTGCTGGAAAGCCAAGAGCAGAGCTTTTCATTAGGCTGACTTCAGCACTGCCTTAATAAATATGATGAAAGTGGGACTCAGCTAGAACTCATCCTGGGCTTGGGCCAGCTCCTGGTGGGGTAAAACCTGCTGCATGGCCCCAGTCCAGCAGCAGCAGTGCAGAAGAGGGGAGTCAGTCTGCAGGCGAGTCTGGAGGGGAAGGAGAGTAGGAGAGCTTCTGTCTACCTCTGAACCTCAGGAGCAGTCAGCAGTGAGCCTCCCCTCTCCTCTGTAAATGCTTCCTGTGTCGTGGGGAGCCTGGCCTGTACTCCCCAGGCAGAGGACTTTGTGGGTGCTTTGCACTGGTTTTGTTTGGGTAGGATTTTGAATTATTGTTGCCTGTGCCATCAGCTTCTTGCAGCAGAGTCCTCTTGTCTTTTGTTCCAGAAAATGCTCCCAGCCCTTCCTCCCACATGGCCTGTTTCTGACCAGCAATTCCTGCCTAGGGAAGGGCATTTCTTCTCTCCCTCCCTAATAAATGACTGCATTGAGACTGAACAGGGGGAGCTGTGGGAGCTGGAGTCCCTTCTGTGTGTTCCAGCCCAGTGATCAGGAGATGGGAGACCTCTATTCAGGTCCTGCTGGTGCCAGGGAAATTGAGGTCAGGCTTTCCAGTAGAGAGATGACTTCCCAGACAGAAACAAACCTCATCTGGGGGATGGAAAACATTCTTCTGGCTTTTTGGTTTGGTTTTTGTTTGGGGTTTTTGTGTTCGTTTTTGTTGTTGATGTTGGTTTGGCTTTTATTTTTGGTTATTGTTGTTGTTGTTAGGGTTTTGTTTGTTTGTTTTTTGGTGTTGTTGGTTTGGCTTTGTTGTTGTTGTTAGGGTTTTTTTTGTAGATTTTTTGTTGTCTTTTTTTTCTTTGTTTTGTTTTTTTTTGTTTGGTTTGGTTTTGCTTTTTTTATTTTTTTTGAGGGGGGTGGTGGAAAAGATTCTTCTGGTTTTTGGTTTTGCTTTTTTCTCTTGAAGCTTAACAAAGGAAAAATTGCAAATAAGTTGTATATGCAGAGTTTTCTCCCAGAATCAATGCCCCAAAGTATTTTTACACTGATTTGTAAAATACTGCTACTAATTGATTTCATAGCTTCAAAGGGTTCTCCTAGCAAGCAGGAACTTGAAATAAACGGTTTGGCAATGTCTGGTGTTAGGTAATTGCAGCTGCTAAATGCTGTGGGCAAAGTGGCCTTGTCTCCTGAGCTGCTGCTCTGAAATGGAGCTTGCTGCAAGCATTTTCCAAGTGCTTGTTTTGCTCTGGAAAGCACAACTAGAGTTTGATTTCTCCCAGGTCTTAGAATTTAAATCACCACCCTCACTGCAAACAACTTCCTCCTAACATCCACTTTCAATCTCCCCTCTCACACTTCAAACCCATTCCCCTTGTCCTGCCATTCCCAGCCCTTGTCAATAGTCCCTCCCCAGCCTTCCTGCAGCCCCCTTCAGATCCTGCAAGGCCACTCCAAGCTCTCCTGGAAGCCTTCTCCTCCCCAGGCTGCAGAGCCCCAACTCTCTCAGCCTGTCCTCACAGCAGAGCTGCTGCAGCCCTCTCACCATCTTGGTGGCCCTAAATCTGCTTTAAAGAATCTGCAGGGAGCTTCTTGGCCTCTTTCTTACGAGAGGCTTTCAGCTGAGAACATTTCTGCAGCACTCCCATTAATTTTCTTGCCCTTGCCATCATTTATTTCATACAAAACCCCTCAGTGATTGATGTCTCATTATAAACTTGGAATTATGAGGT
This sequence comes from Semnornis frantzii, assembly GCA_013399775.1. Lineage (NCBI taxonomy): Eukaryota > Metazoa > Chordata > Aves > Piciformes > Ramphastidae > Semnornis > Semnornis frantzii. Next base: position 30,500 of record VWYK01096271.1, read on the forward strand.
CAAAGTGGAGCTTATTGACTACTGGAAGCAGAGTGAGGCACATCGATGGGCGGTGGAGAGGAAGCTCTGTTCCTCTGGGAAATGGCTAAAAATAGCCCATGAGAAGCAAAACTGCAGCTCAGCATGGAAGTGCTGAAGCACCACTCACTTTACAGGGGGGTTTTCTGCACAAGAGGTCCAACAGAATTCTGTGAACTTGTTTTAGAACAGCAGAAAATGTGAGTGGTGAAGTGCTTGATGCTTGGATTTTCTTGTACTGGGCATATTTACCACAGTGCAGGAACAGAGACTCATAGAATGGGAAGGTTGGAAGGGACCTCAA
>VWYK01096276.1:5536-15553 GCA_013399775.1 Semnornis frantzii
TAACTCACAAGGTTTTGTTGTTTGTTTTTCTCTCCTCTCTCCCCCCCCCGCATTCCCATGCCGGGGAGAAGGGAGGGGGAAAACAGGGAGTTAATTCCTGAGCAACTTGCTAGAAAAGTATTGCGAAAAAAAAAAAAAAAAAAAAAAAAAGACCAAAACAACTCGAGTGGAGCTGTGGGGAGCGTGGAGGTCACCGCTCGGGGAGGTTAATCACCGGCACCCACTGGTCCATGTAGCGACTCTCCCGGCAGAAGCACATCAGCTGACTCAGGGCTGGATCCTTCCACTGCGATGATGAGTGAGGGTTCTGGAAAGAGAGCAGGAGGAGGGGGATTTACTACGGGAGCACAAACAAGCCCCTCCCGTGCAGGCGACAACAACAACAAAAAAAGAACAGCGCAGCAGGAAAGCTGGAAAGGAGAAAAAAACGTGGCGCTGGAAAGGCAGGAGAGGGAGCAGGGATTCAGCTCCCGCTGCTGCCGCTGCCAGGGCAAAGAGGGCAGTCCGCGGTGGTCCTGCCTGGGGATGCAGGGCTGAGGGGGACAGGGGAGGATGGGAAAGGAGGGGAATAGAGAGGAAAAAAATAAATAAAAAGGAGGCGGGGAGACGGGAAAAAAATACAGGGAGGAAAAAATAAAGGAAAAGAAAGAAGGAAAATAAAGGGGGGAAAAGGAAAAATAAAAAAGGGGAAAAAAGAAAAAAAATGAAAAAGGGGGGGGAGGAAAAATAATGAAAAATAGGAAAAAAGGGAAAAATTTAAAAATAAAGGAAAAATACAGGAAATAAAAATAAAGGGAAAAAAAAGGAAAAATGAAAAAGTAGGGGGAAAGGGGAAAAAAAAGGAAAACTACTGGAAATAAAAAAGGGAAAAATAAAGGAAAAAATTAAAATGAAAACAAAAAAAATGATGAAAAAATAGGGAAAAATTTAAGAAATGAAAAATTAAAAAGAAAAACAAAAATAGAAAAAAAGGAATAATAGAGAATAAAGGGAAAAAGGAAAAATAAAGAAAAAATAAAGGAAGAAAAAAGGAAAAAGGGAAAAAAGGAAAAAATAGGTTAAAAAAAGGAAAAAAATAAAGGAAAAAAAATCAGATAAAAAAAAGGAAAAGAGGAAAAATAAGAGAAAAAGAAGAAAAACGTGAAAGAAAATGGGGGGAATAAAAAATGGGGGAAACATGAAAAAGGGAAAAAAGAGGGAAAATAAGGAAAAAAGAGGAGTTTGGGTAGCCTCGTAGTGGGACTCTCACCAAGCAGGGGGAAAAACCCAACCCACAAACCAAAATAAAAGGCACACGGAAGGAAGGAAGTTTCCTGGGACCCCTGCAGGTCCTGTGGGATCCTCAGCACGCAGAGAGACAAACCCAAACCCCAGCCTGACCCCAAAGCACCATCGCAGGTTCCCTTGGGCTCTCCTCCGTCCTGGCAGGCTCTTGCCATGGCCAAACCCTCACAACCCTGGGAGTGTCAGGAAGAGCTTCCCTGGGCCCTCACGAGTCCGCTGGGGTCCTTCTTGTGCAGCATAAACTCACAGAAATACCCAAGAGAAGTTTTTTGGGGGGCCCTGGGACCCTCATAGGTTCTGTTGGACTCTTCTTCTGCAGCATAAACCCACAAAAATACCGAAGTCTTCGAGGGTCCCCTGGGACCCTCACAGGTTCTGTTGGACCTGCATCATGCAAAAAAAACCTCAAAAAGGACTAAAGCAGGGAAAAGAGTTGACCTGGACCCTCGTGGGTCCCATGGGACCCCTCTTGTGCAAAACAAACTGGCAAAAATACGGCAAAGCTTCCCTGGAGGTTCTGCTGGGCCCTCACAAGTCCTGAGGGGCCCTAATAGGTTCTGCTGGACCCTCACAAGTCCTGAGGGACCCTAATAGGTTCTGCTGGACCCTCGCAAGTCCTGTAGGACCCTCATGGTGCCAAAAACAACCCAAAAAAAGCGAAGGCAGAGAGGTGGCTCTGTCGGTGCCGCGGGGGCTCTGCTGGGCAGAAGCAGCCCACAGAGATCCAGCAAAGTTTCCTCGGAGGTCCTGCGGGAGTCTCAGAGGCGCCCCGGGACCACTCGGCGGTTCGGTGGGACCCTGGCAGGTATTGTGTGAGCTTCGCCGAGCTGGAGCCTCGGACGGGACGCGGCTCAGAGCCCCGAGCGAGGGCCGCGGCCGCCGCCACCGTGCCCCAGGCGCGGCCAGTTCCGGTTGTTGCCAGTGCCAGACTGGAATGGCGCTGGGTGGATCGCGGGCGCTGGATGGACCTCGGGCGCTGCCTGCAGAAAGGCTCCGCGCTCCACACCTCCATCAGCGCTTCCCGTAAAGCCTGGTTCTGCCTAGCAGCCCAGCACCTGCTGCCCCACCGCAACAACCCACAGCCTTCCGGGGGACACCGGCGGGTGGGGACAACCCCCTCGCTCCCTTCCCGCAGCCACCGGGAAGATGCAACCGGTGTTTCGAGGCCTGCAAACGAGGCCTTCCCCGGCAGCAGCAGCAGCTGGCAGGCTGGAGCTGGGCCAGGACGCCAGGAGCCGGGGCGCGGCGGGCTGCTCACCGTGACCAAGACGCAGTGCAGGTCGGTGGGCGGCTCGGTGCCGGTGGCGGGTAGCAGGAGCTGGGCCAGCCGCGCCGGGTTGCTGACGCGGAGGATGTTGATGTCGTTTTCGCAACAAAAAGCCTGGATTAAGGTAAAGTGGATCTGCAGAGCCGCGTCCCCCGCCTCCTCCTCGTCCGCCGCCAGCAAGCACAACACCACGTTATCCGGGTCCCTGAGGGGCACGACAGCCGCCGTTACTGGTGGGGACACCCCGGTGAAGAGCGGGGAGCGAGGGGATGGGGGTCACTCACACGTTGAGCAGCTTGGCAGCCTCGTAGACACCGAGGGTGAGGCTCCGCTGGCTCAGCGCTTTGCTCAGCACCTCCTCAAGCGCGTCCCCCGCCTGCTCCATCCTGCCGCCGGGACAAGTACAGACAAAGCCGCTGCCACCACCGCCAAACCGGGCACCGACGCCTCCTCCGACAACACCCCGTAAGTCCCGCCCGTACCTTACCTCCCGGCGGTGCGGTGATCCCCGGGCAGCTCCTCCAGAGTCATAGTGCAGCCGCGGGCTGGTGCTGCTGCCCGGTGCCGGTCCCGGTGCCCGCTGCCGATACTCTACGCCGACCGCGATCGCTCCGTGGCGCCGCCGCCGCCTCTGCGGGACAAAGGCGCCCCCACGGGCGTTATCCCACTCGTTCCCAGCCAACCGACGCTGGATTAATTTGCATGTTGCTTCCACATTGGTTGATGCAAATGAGGCCGCGCCCCGCTCCCTGCGAGATCGGCCGAGCTTGACCCCGAGGCGCCAGGCCCCGGGAACGGAATGCTGATTGGCTGGGAGTGGGGAGGGGCGTGGTCCGCGGAAAGGGGCAGGGCCGGGGCGAGGCCGGCCGGGACGGGCAGGTCCTAGTGCCTCCCGCTCGTCAAGGGGCAGAGAGCGCTTCGTGCGGGATGCCGTGCCAGGGGCAGGAGCGGCACTAGAGACAGCGAATGTCCCTGCCACGAGCAGCTGCAGCTTCTCCAGCACACCTCGGGAAGCTACCCTGAACTACACAGAATCCAGGGACCTCTGGAGATCATCCACTCCAAACCCCCTGCTAATGCAGGGCACCCACAGCAGCTTGCCCAGCAGCACAGTGCCCAGCTGGCCTTGGAGACACCACAACCCCTCTGGGCAGCCTGCTCCAGGCCTCCAGCACCCTCACAACAAAGAACTTTCTCCTCCTGTTCAGATGGAACCTCCTGTGTTCCAGTTTGTGCCCATTGGCCCTTGGCCTGTTGCTGGGCACGACTGAGAAGAGTCTGGCCCCATGCTCCTGCCCCCACAGGCCCTTTCGCTCTGAGGAAAGGCAGCAGTGTGAAGCTGCCAGCACCGGTGCTGAGGTGTGGGCTGCAGCAGGTCCAGAGAAGGGGAACGATGCTGGCAAAGGGTCTGGAGAAGAGGAGGCTGAGGGGAGACCTTGTTCTCTGCAGCTCCCTGAAAGGAGGTTGGAGCCTGGTGGGGGGTGGTCTCTTCTTCCTACTAATAAGGGACAGGGCAAGAGGAAATGGCCTCAAGTTGCAGCAGGGAAGGTTTAGGTTGGACATGAACAATTTAATCTCCTTGAGAGTTGTCAAGGCCTGTCCCAGGCTGCCGAGGGCAGTGGTGGAGTGCCCATACCTGGAGGGGTTTGAAAGCAGCATAGATGTGGTGCTGGGGGCCGTGGTTCAGTGGTGCCCTGGCAGTGCTGCATCAGTGGTTGGACTCCACAGTCTTAAAGCTCTCTTCCAACCCAAGTGACCTGATGCTGCTACGCTGACCAGAGCCATCAGAGCACTCTGCAGCTGGCTCTGCAGCTCAAGCCTGCTCTGCTGATGCTGACTTAGCTAAACCACGGATGTCTGAGCCCGGCAGAGGAGACCTCCAGCTCCCCCAGCCCCTGCAGGGCCAGCTGCCTGCCGGGGCGGGTGTTGGGCAGCACTTCACCCTGCCGGGCCCTCTGCAGGCTTTCCAAGTGAGCTTGGTGCTTCTCCAGGAGCTGAATTCTGCTGCCATATGGCCTGTCTCAGCCCAGCAGGCCTCCGGGGAGGATTTCTTCTGATGGGAGCCGTGTCAAAGATCAGGCTTGCTCAGCTGTCACACCTAAAGGCCTCCACCCTGCCTCAGCAAAGTGCCAAAACCCAACTGGGTTTGTGAGCTGGCAGGGTCCCAGGCTGGCTGCAGGCAGCCCCCTCACTGGCAGCGTTTGGCAGGCTGTGCTCAAAGCTTACCTTAGAATCACAGAATGGTAAGGGTGGAAGGGACCTCAAAGCTCAGTCAGTTCCAACCCCCTGCTATAGCAGGGACACCTCCCTCCTAGTACAGGTCACTCAAGGCCTCATCCAACCTGGTCCTGAACACCTCCAGGGAGGGAACAAGAACCAGAGAGCCACAGAAGACTTTTGGGTGGAAAAGACCTTTCTGATGGTGAAGTCCAACCACGCTGTAGCTCTGCCAGTTCTGGTGCTGAACCATGTCCCTCAGCACCACATCTGCACCTCCTTTACATACCTCCAGGGATGGTGGATCACAGGCTCACAGGATGTGATAGGTTGGAAGGGACCCAAAATNGGTCCCTCAGCCTCTCCTCCCCAGGCAGTGCTCAGTGCCCTCAGCATCCTCCCAGCCCTCCCTTGGACTCTCTCCAGCAGGTCCCTGTCCCTCTTCAGCTGGGGAGCCCAAACCTGAAGGCAGAACTCAAGATGAGGTCTCAGCAGGGCAGAGCAGAGGTCACTTCATGAGTCATCAGGAAAACAAGACCTGGCTACAAAACTGCTTTCCAGAGTGGAATACCAGCACCAGCTCCAGCAGCCCCATGGTTGTGTTGGCCACAGCAAGGAAAGCTTCCCAAAGCCCGCAGGAGTTCCTGGGCTGAGCTCTGGCTGCTCATTGTCTTGCCCCTGCAGCCCTGATAAGACCTGACAGGACTTAAGGAGCCCTGTGGGGCTGGGATGGAGGGGGGTGGGAAAAAGCCTCTTTTGCAGCAGGTAGAGGGGTGGCAGATGGCAGGAGCAGGTGGGACCATTGTGTGGTGACCCTCCCAATTAAGTGCGGTTAATTTGCTGTCTCTGTTAGCAACTAAAGTCTGCGGCTCCGCTGGAGAGCTCAGATTGTATCTCGCAGCCGGTCTGGCCACACGGCCCCATCTGTGGCCAGATCTGCCTTGGAGGCAACTGCAAAGCAGCTGAAGGCTCCTTTCTGTCTCTTCTGCAGCAGCTCCTCAGCAGCAGCATTACCTTGGTAATGACAGGAGGTGCTGGTCCCCCTCTGCTCTGCCCTGGTGAGGCTGCAGCTGGGGGCACTGGGTCTAGTTCTGGGCTCTCCAGCTCAAGAGAGAGTCTGGGGAAGGCTGCAAAGATGCTAAGGGGCCTGGAGCAGCTCTGGGAGGAGCAAAGGCTGAGAGCCCTGGGGCTGAGAACCTGCAGAGAGCAGCCTGAGAGGGGATCTGAGCAATGCTCAGCGAGAGCTGAAGATCTGACCCCATCCTCTTGTACCCTGTTTCTTTCCAGCTGTGTACAGCCACAGGACGTGGGGCACTAACTGGAACCCAGGAGGGTCCATATGGACAGGAGGAGAAACTTTGTTGTGAGGGTGCTGGAGGCCTGCAGCAGGCTGCCCAGAGAGGCTGTGGAGTCTCCTTCTCTGCAGAGCTTCCAAGCCCAGCTGGCCACTGTGCTGCTGGGCAAGCTGCTGTGGGTGCCCTGCTTGAGCAGGGAGATTGGAGTGGATGAGCTCCAGAGGTCCCTTTCTAACCCTCACCATGCTGGGATGTCCCCACAAATTCCCTGGCTGGGCTGTCTCCCATCCCTCCTTTGGCCCAGAGAAGCAGCAGGGATGCTCAGGAAGCCCACGAGTCTGTCCCAGAGAGTGTGGCCATGCTTGGGATGCACTGTGGCTGCTGTCCCAGGAAGCCTGGGATGGAGATGGACCCACAGTTATCCCCCCACCAGCTCCCAGCTGGCAGCTGTCACTAACCCTTCCTTTCATCACCTGCCAAAAAAGCCAAGGGGGTGTTTTGTCCCCCTCCTCCTCTGCCCTTTAATCCTCACTTTCATAATTCACCAGGCTGATGCCTTCAACCCCCTCCTTGACCAGCTGAGGAGCCCAGGAGTCACCTCGGGCTTGGCTCTTCCCTTCACTGCTGGCAGAGCCCCAAACAGTCTCTGGGGCAGTAGGGTTTAGGTGCTTGGTGGCTCGGGTTAAGAAAGATGGGTTTAGGAGACTCCTCTCAAGCCCTGCCCAGGCTTTGGTGGGAGCTGCCACCACAAGGGGACATTCTCAGCCAGCTGGAGCCCTGTTTCCTGCACGTAAGAGCACCGAGCTGTTTGACTTCAGTGTTTGGGAAGGAGAGCAAACATCAAAGAGAGAGGTGACTAAGCCCTGTCCCTGCCAAAGGGGCTGGCAGCTGCCCAGGCCCCTTCCTGGACAGCTGCCCACCGGGTGGTCTTGGCCACCAGTGCTGCACCAGCGCCGTGCTGGACGCCTTTCATCTCCCGTTCCATTAACATCTGCGTTGTCCTCATGCTCTTGTGGCTCCGTTTTCGTTCTCAGCCACATCTCAGGCCACTCCCTCAGTCCCCTGCCCGGCTGTTGTCCCCCCTGGGACCCTTCACCAGCTCCACTGACCCCTCCTGACCATCCCATTGCTACGCGGAGCTCCCACGTGGACCTCATCTCGAAGGGCTCTGCCAACCAAAACGATTCCACCATCCTTTGCCAGCTTCATGGCCCCTCTCAGCCAGCCCACTGCTCCCCCGCGGTGCTGGGTCTGTGCCTTCGCTCAGCAGTGCTGCAGGAACAGGCTGCCTGCAACAGGAGCTCCCAGCATTGCTCCCAGCTCTGTTCCCAGCCCCGCTCCCTGCTCCCAGCTCTGCTCCCAGCCTGCTCCCAGCCCTGCTCCCAGCCTTGCTCCCTGCTCCCAGCTCTGCTCCCAGCCTGCTCCCAGCCGTGCCCTGTGTTCCGGGTGAGGCTCCCCGCTCGGATAATGATGGCAGTGATCCCAAAGCAAACGCCAGCTTGCACATTCCTGGGGTGGCCTCTGGTCCAACAGTCACTGCATTTCTCGGTGGCACCCAGTCCCACGGCGCTGAGCCGGCCCCGGGCCCCAGCTGGCCCTGCTCTTTCCAGCCAGCTCAGCACCCACCTTCGCCTCCCTGGGTCGGGATGCCCCTGCCTGTGCCCCTCTGCATCCCGGCAGGAGCAGACCTCCGGCTTGCAACGCTCTTCAACCTTGGCTTTGCAAGGCACAGAGCAGGGGCCCAGGGTCGCCTTCTCCTCTGGAGAGATCCCGACCCCAGCTGGTCACTGCGATCCTTGGCACAGCGCTGGGGGTGCTTTAGCAAGGGGGTTGGGCTGGATGCTCTCCAGAGGCCCCTTCCAACCCCACCTCTGGGTTCTATATGAGACAAAAAAAAATCCTTTTCTCCTCACTGGAGGAGTTTCTCCATTCAAAAGTGGGGTTCAGCTGAAGCAATCCCCTCTGGCATCTGGGGTTTGGCTTTGGCTGCAGCCTGGCAGCATGCAGGGCAGCCCAGGCTGGGGTTGGCTCTGGAGCTGGGCGCTGTGCCAGTGGCTTTCCCAACCACGCAGGTCACAGGAATCCAGCTGAGAACCTGACTGGGTGGCACTTTGTGGGCAGCTCAGAGCAAGGATGGCTCTTTCCTGGCAGAGATGTTTGCCTTTCCCAGTGGATATGAGCAGCCTGGCCAAAAAAAAAACCCAAACCAAACCATGTCCCCTCCCCAGAGCCTGGGGCTTGGGCTCTGCAGGTGCAGGTAGTGGGAGTCAATTGCCTCCAAAGCCCCAAATCCCAACCCTCGAAGACCTTTCATTGGTTAGGTGGGAACCAGGGGCAGCAAGAGGGTGACAGAGCCAAGGAGGCTGGGGGGCAGCTCTGGCTGTGCCTCTGTGGCCTCGGCTGCACGCAGGGAAGAAGTTTGTGTGTGGGACCCCACGGCTGGGACAGCAGTGCAGCTCTTGCACACCATGGCCAGCTGCAATCTCCTGCCCCAGGGGTTGCCAGGGGTTTTTGGGTAGCAGGGAGCCTGCAAATGGGGAAAGCAAGTGGAAACCCTGAGAGTGCTTCAGCCTTGTGCCACCACCCTGGGTACTTGCTTAGATGTCTTTTATTCCTCAGCAGAAGTCCAGCAGCCTCAGCAAGGTTCTGCTCCTGGTACCTGTGGAATAGTTCCTGGTTTCTGGAGCATTTCTGAGGAGCAAAGGCAGAGGCACCTGGGGCTGGTGAGCCTGGAGAAGGGCAGCCCTAGAGGGGATCTGCTCAACAGCTTAAAGGGCCAAGAGGATGGGGCCAGACTTTTCTCAGTGGTGCCCAGTGACAGGATGAGGGCCAATGGGCAGAAAATGGAACCCAGGAGGTTCCACCTGAGCAGGAGGAGAAAGTTATTTGTTGTGAGGGTGCTGGAGCCCTGGAGCAGGCTGCCCAGAGAGGCTGTGGAGTGTCCTTGTCTGCAGAGCTTCCAAGCCCAGCTGGGCACTGTGCTGCTGGGCAAGCTGCTGTGGGTGCCCTGCTTGAGCAGGAGGGTTGGACTGGATGATCTGCAGAGGTCCCTTCCAACCACTACCGTGCTGGGATTCTGTGTAACTCAGGGCAGCAGAAACTGGTGCTGCTCCCTGAAAGGTGCTGGGGAGGCTGCTGGTGTTCCTGGCAGGGATGCTCCCTCTGCCCAGTACCTCTGGCATCCCTGCACCCCCTCTCTCTGGATAAGGAATTGTTTTCTCACCCTGCTTCCCACCTTTCACAGATGCCCCCAGAACCCACATCCATGCTTCAGCCCTGACTGAGTGCCACAGTGGCCTGGGCCGTGGTGCCAGCAGACTGTCACATGTGGCAGCCTTGGCACTTTGCGTGATGCCTCCTGCCTGGCTTGGAACCAAAAGTTGGGCAGCGCCGGGCAAAGTCCAGAGCTGGGACACCCCTGGCAGTGCCACTCCTCAGATAAAGCTGCAGCCAAAGGCCAGGCCAAACTTCGTCCTGTTTAATTCCCACGTGGAGCCATAAAAAGAGCACACGGGCGGCATTCGCATGAGCAAACATTCTCCTCTCTCCACAGGGAATTCAGAGAACCATGGAACTGTTCTGGCTGAAAAAGACCTCCAAGATCCTCCAGCCCAACCCTCAGCCCAGCACCACCATGGCCATCAAACCATGGCCCACAGTGCCACGTCCACACCTTTCCTGAACGCCTCCAGGGATGGTGACTCCAGCACCCAGGGGAACCCCCGGGAGCCACCAACTTCCCTGCCAACCCTGCTTCCCACTGGGATGCTTCCCTTGGCTGGGCACTTGCTTTCCCCCTTGCCCACGTCCCAGAGCAGCAGAAAACAGATCTGGCTTTGTTCACCCTTTTGGGTTGCTTTTGCTGAGGTGACTATTAGGGAGGTCGTGTGGGGGCAGGATGGCAGCTTGGGTTCACTTCACTTAATCTTACCTGATGTGAAGAGCTGGGTGGGG
>VWYK01096280.1:290-15527 GCA_013399775.1 Semnornis frantzii
TGACGAGTTTGAGCAAGTGAGTGCACTTCATTAGCTTACATAATTATTGGTCAATGCAGGTAGCAAATTTTAGCTTTAAGTATTGACAGCATCTTAGGAAATATGTTAACTTTCTCAAGTTTTGAAAAAGATGCATGAACCCAACAGCATAAGTTATCATAGCTCAAGACTCTTCTGTTCAGGCGGACCTAAGAATGGAGGAAGTCAGAACCTTATCACATTCTAATTCTAAAGGCTGTACCTATTTGAACAGTGTGAAAATCCATATCTGGAATTAACTCTTGCAGCTTGAGTCTGTGTGGGATACTATGAAATTACAGGATATAATGAAGTTAAATGGTTCATATTTTGCCTTATTACATAAAAAGCAAATAATAAACATGGAGGCAACCATAATGTCAGTAAGTCTACACAAAGTTTCCATTTGTTTTAGCAAGGATGAAACTTCATGATTAATGCTCAGCCTTTGAATATGATGACAATCAAATACTTGGCGGAGCAACCTGGGCAAGACTTCTCTGATCAGATATGGACACCTGCATCTGAACTAGGCAACCCATTCCTACTTTATGTTGACGGAAAGAAAAATATGCTTTTAGGGCATAAGTCATCTTGTAGATACGGCCTATGAGATATGGACTAACTTATAGATACAGTAGATCTCTACTGTAGAGACCCAAAACAGATTGGCTTAATCATGTTGACTATAAAACATTTATAAAATTACTACTGTATAGTTAAATGATGCACACCTCTTTTCTCTACATTTAGACATTGACTGATTCTTCTCCAAGGCAATTTTTGAAGCCAGAAGTGATTAATTAATTATGGTAATGATGTTTTTAATGAACTGTGAGAGGAAATCCAGCATAATTTCGTTTAATTGCCATTAAAATCTTCAGATGGTCACTGTGACATTTTGAATGTGCAAAAAATATTGACAGTTTGTTAAAGCTGGTTCAGGTTCTATTATCATTGGATAGGTTACTTTTTAAATAGCTGAGTTCTAAAGAATGAAACAAACTGGAAGTATGTAGTTAAACCCAGCCTGGTACACTGTTATCAGTGTTGTCACTGAAAAGGTCAAAAATCATGACTAATGCACAGAATCAGCCAGCTCCTTACCTGATGTGGTAGTGTGATGGTCCTAGTTTGAGACGACTCAGTCTCTAAACCCGTTTTTACCATTTAGATGCCTGCCCTACCCTGCCCTCAGTCTAGTCTAGTTTCCTATACTTTAACACCCACTGTCTCCCTTAACTGCTAGAATATCGGTAACATCGCTAAGCCTTACATTATGTTATGCAGAAAAAAGGATGAAAAGAAAGAGGTTAAAGAGGAAAAGAAGGAGGAAAAGAAGGATGAAAAGGAAGAAAAGAAGGAGGAAAAGAAAGAGGAAAAAAAGGAGGAAAAGAAAGATGACAAAAAAGATGACAAAAAAGATGATAAAAAAAAAGAAGAGTAAGTATAACGAATGAACACATGCTTGTAACCCACCTTCTACACTACAAAGCAGAACATGGCATCTCGTTGTAATGCCTGCACAACAATTATTGTTCTGTGGGCTGTAGAATGTTGGCCTGTCAAATCTCTAGTATGTTTTTCCCTTTGGAAAGGTGCTACTGCTCAACAGAGTTGTTGAACCTCTAAGACCTGTCTTGAACAGCGTCCTAGGTCAGTAAAAGGGAATTCAGGGAATTCGCATGGATTTGATGTTGAAGATCACCTTTTGAGGACATGTGCAGGATAGCAGCCCACTTTGCAGCCTGCTTTGCAGGTTTGTACAGACTTTCATTGTTCCAGAATGTCCATCATGATTCAGAGCAGATGAACCAAAAATCTGATTTGGACAGAGCAAAAATGTAGAAAATGTCAGATCTAGTAATAAGTTTAGTCATTACACTGACTAGCGTATTTAATTACTTAGTATGGTGCAGTTAATTTCCAGTGATCACTAGTTTGCTGCTTCTAATTAGGAGATGTTGTTTTTCAGAAACAAAATGAGATCATTTGAATGCTTTTGGCAGAGGTGGATCCTGCTTGTTTTGTTCCACCTAAGCTGACTCAACCATAGCACAGTTTAATATTACCAATCATTAAAAATAATAGTGACAGCAGATAAAATGAGAATTTGTTTGAGTGGACTTCACAACTAAACAGAAGAGACTGGAGTGGAGTAGAGCAGAGTAATACACTGCAAGTTTCTATGTATGTGGATGGTGGCATGTACTATGGTAGGCATGGGGACATGTAGTTAGGAACTGCTTCAAATTTATCTTGCTTTATCTCAGGATTTTGACTTCCTTAATCAAAGCTTAGTTTGTTTAGAAAGGCCTTGTTCTAAGGATTCTCTTTTAGCACTCACTTTTGAAGTGAGAGCCTCAATTTGCAATGCTCGAAATTGTTTTAAAATATTTCAGCAAATAAGTATTTTAATGACTAGAAGGTAGTGTACTCTGTCACATGAAGACTATTTTGTTGTCACCATTTTTGATGTGGTGACCAGTTTTTTAGAAAAAAAATAGCTAAAAACCTGTTGTGAAGATGGCAAAGTGAATATTTTTTTAGGTTAAAGCTTCTTCCTCTGCTAATATTACCATCTGGATCTTCAACAGACATCAGGGATAATGACAGAAATTCAAACAAATGTGAAATAAATTATCACTGCACTTTAATACATTTGTATTTTTGGACATTAGGAAAAGTCACACAAATACATATCCAAACATTGTTGTATTCCTCACACTATTACATAGTTCACAGATCTGTCACATTTTACCATTGGAGTAGCAGCCGCAGGCATGGACCTCACAATTCACTGCCACCTTTTTCCCCTGATTACATACAACATGCCTAATTGCTATCTATTTCATATCAGCCTTTCTTGTGCTGGGAAGGGCACTACTGAGGGTATTCTACATGTGGCATGCTGTTCTTTAAAACTTCTTTAAATCCCAGACCTGTGTGCTTTATTTAGTATCTTTTTTTTCCATTGTTATGAGGCCTACAGAGCCAGGACTGTAAATGTGTGAAATTTGGTTTTAAATAATAATGTATATTTTGATTGTAGTTGTGCACTATATGTACATACACATGGGGTCTTGTATAAACATGTATTTGAATGCATGTATGTTTTACTTGTTTAAAGGCATGTCCATACAGTCATTTCCATAATAGGAATTGCCAAGAACATCCAAATTCATCTGCAATGGAAGACTTTTTTCTCTAGCAGTGGACCACAGGCTTCTCCCTTGGATGATAAGAAACGTTTAATGGATTACTTTCAGTGGAGATTCAATGCAGGAAGCTGTGGTTTTCATCACAGGCAATGTGAATGTCTGTGTTTTTCTTTCCAATCTTATTTATTTTTCCCAAAGTTTGGTCAAGGAAATAAATAGAACGCACCAGATGGGGTGAGTCTAATATTTGGTTTCTCACCTGGAGCTGTCTGGATGGGTACTCCTCCTTCTAAAGGAGCTGTGAGTTCATCATGAGAGGAACAGCCTCCAGAGAGGGAGATCCAGCAGGTTGCGTCATTGCATTTCCAGTGTAAAATTATACATTTTACTTTCCAGGAAGAAAAAAGAGATCTTTGTAATAGACCCTTCAAGCAATCTCTACTACAACTGGCTGACTATAATTGCAGCACCCGTGTTCTATAACTGGTGTATGCTCGTGTGCAGGTACGGATTTAAGCTAAGAACAATTTTACATTTCACATGTAATGGTTCGTTATGTTTCCTTATGTAAATCATCCTCTCCTTGCAGTATTTTTTGGGTGGCTTACCTAGCAGATTTACTGGGAATAAATGGTCAATGGATCTTGTTACATTTCGGCTTGTGAAGTTTGCCCTGACTCGCAGCGCTGGCCGTGGCCTTTGTGTGCCACCTGCTGGCTGCCTGCGGGGATGTGGCTTGGTCACTGCAGGCTCAGTAACCGCTGCTGGAGATAGGTCTTTCCAGTAGAGAGCAAGAAGGAGGGGTGAGGCCAGTGTTGGATCATCTTAAATTAGTATAAGGTGTCTATGGATGCTTGAAGGGCAAGATCTTGCTCGAGTGTTTATTTTCCCCTGTAAAATGTGGAAGTCAGTTTGAGACAAAGTAATGGAGTGCTGTGGAAGTGGTTCACTTAAACTGTGTCAGCGGGCGGGGGGTGTTGAGGATGGTTTGCTACTCTGAAACAAATACTTTACTTTGGAATTATGTTAATAGAGATGTGTATCCCATGAAATCTAATGCGTGTTTAATTGTAGGGTTATGTGTAACCCTTCATAAATACCCTTGTGTGGCATTTATGTGTTTTGAGTTTTTACTCCCGGATTAAACACCTTTGAATTCTCAAAGATTTAGTGTCTAGCTCTTGTGTGAAGATATTTAGGCATGGAGATATACTACCCTTAATTTTTAAGTGCTAGTAATGTGCATTAATGTGCTGCTAGGACACAGGTACTGCAGTTGTAATTTTTATTTTTATTTTCAATCTTTGTTTCTTAGAGCCTGCTTCGATGAGCTACAAATCGACCATATTAAATTATGGCTACTCTTGGATTACAGCTCTGATATCATCTACGTTTTTGACATGTTTGTCAGATTCAGGACAGGTGAGTATTCCTGCTGCTTTACAGTGTTCTCAAATACAGAATGGATATAAAGACAGGAAACAGAACTGTGATACTCCCCACCACACAGGGAGTGCTTTGCATTTCTCTCAGTGGACTTTTCCTCCCAACTATCATAGTGAGCAGAGAGTTGGACATCTTCACTTGGAGTGGTAGTGAGTATTTTGCAGTGGATAGGCTGCTCCCTGCAGAACGTTTTCAATGCCTTGAGCTTTCAGAGGTACCAAACAGCAGAGCAGCTGCACTGCTTACACACCTTTTCTTTGAGAACTCTTACACAGATGCAGATTGCATCAAGGTCTTTTAAAATGACAGTTTATGTCAT
Organism: Semnornis frantzii; assembly: GCA_013399775.1. Taxonomy (NCBI): domain Eukaryota; kingdom Metazoa; phylum Chordata; class Aves; order Piciformes; family Ramphastidae; genus Semnornis; species Semnornis frantzii. The sequence goes on from VWYK01096280.1 coordinate 5,235, forward strand.
CTCATATTTAAATAAAAACCCAAAAAACTAATACTTCCCAAAGTCTTTTGAATTAAGAAATGCTGGTGTACAAAATTTGACTTAACGGTTTTCTCACTAGAAACACACAAAAAGGTACAAATCATTTTCCCCAAAGGAAAAGGAAAATCCTGCCAGCTGTAACATTGGATACAAGGGAAAAAGAATTACTTGATGCCAAGGGGAAACTGTATTTCTTTATCTCAAGGGTATCTACATTGTTTGGAAAAGGTTTCTAGCAATCTATCATACTTACTTATTCTTGGCATTTATTTAAAAACATGTCACTGATTTTATACATAATTGCTTAACACTTGCTTAACTTTAGTTATGACTCATGTCAATGATTCAGGAAAAATGGTGTATTTGAATCTCCCTTCTCTTTTTGCAAAGATATCTCAAAGATATAGAGCAGAGCAGAAAACTGCGGAGAGCACTGTGGTAGTAACAGAGTCAGTGCATTTTGTCATTCTATATCAGCTTCGAAACATCTAAATTTGCAATTATGTTTTTCATTAAATGAACTTGTAGTGGATTCATGGCTGTATGCATAACAGCACAACCTGTAATGTTGTCAGTTATCCACAGTGTAAGTTACCAAGTACTGTTGATGGTGTTTTTATTCTAAGAAGTTAAAATATGTATTTTTATTCTTTGAAGGCTTCCTCGAACAAGGCTTGCTAGTTCAGGATGAAAAGAAACTGAGAGAGCACTATACCAAAACTATCCAGTTCAAACTGGATGTGCTGTCTCTTCTGCCAACAGACCTGGCATATTTGAAGCTTGGTTTGAACTACCCTGAACTACGATTTAACCGCCTGCTGAGGATCGCTCGCCTGTTTGAGTTTTTTGACCGTACTGAAACCAGGACAAATTACCCAAACATGTTCCGTATTGGCAATCTTGTCTTATACATCCTTATCATCATCCACTGGAACGCCTGTATCTACTTTGCAATTTCAAAGGTCATCGGATTTGGAACTGACTCTTGGGTCTACCCCAATGTGTCCATTCCAGAGTACGGGCGCCTGTCTAGAAAGTACATTTACAGCCTGTACTGGTCAACGCTCACACTGACAACCATCGGAGAAACACCTCCCCCAGTGAAAGATGAAGAGTATCTCTTTGTGGTCATTGACTTCCTGGTGGGCGTGCTCATCTTTGCCACCATTGTCGGTAACGTGGGCTCCATGATTTCCAACATGAATGCCTCCAGGGCAGAGTTCCAGGCCAAAGTAGATTCCATTAAACAGTACATGCATTTCCGGAAAGTAACTAAGGATTTGGAAGCCAGGGTTATTAAGTGGTTTGATTACCTATGGACCAACAAGAAAACAGTAGATGAGAAGGAAGTTCTCAAAAATCTGCCTGACAAGTTGAAAGCCGAAATTGCCATCAATGTCCATTTGGACACACTGAAGAAAGTGAGGATATTCCAGGATTGTGAAGCTGGACTGCTCATTGAGCTGGTGTTGAAACTGAAACCTACTGTCTTTAGTCCTGGGGACTACATTTGCAAAAAGGGAGATATTGGGAGAGAAATGTACATTATCAAAGAGGGCAAACTCGCTGTGGTGGCAGATGATGGCATAACCCAATTTGTAGTCCTAAGTGATGGCAGCTACTTTGGTGAAATCAGCATCCTAAACATCAAAGGTAGCAAATCTGGCAACAGGAGGACAGCCAACATAAGGAGCATTGGTTATTCTGATTTGTTCTGCTTATCTAAAGATGATTTAATGGAAGCCCTCACAGAATATCCAGAAGCCAAAAAGGCTCTAGAAGAGAAAGGGCGACAGATTCTCATGAAAGACAATTTAATAGACGAGGAAGCAGCAAAAGCAGGAGCTGACCCAAAAGACTTGGAAGAAAAAATAGAAAAACTCGAAACAGCTCTGGATACGCTGCAGACTAGATTTGCGAGGCTCATGGCAGAGTATACCTCATCTCAACAAAAGGTGAAGCAGAGACTTGCCAGAGTAGAAACTCGAGTGAAAAAATACGGTAGTGGCACCTTATCTGTTGGAGAAGGTGAGGCTGAAAAACCTGAGGAGAAAAAGCAGTAATGGAGTATTTAGATTTCCTCATTTGTTGGAGAAGGCTGAAGTGTGTGAAAGCCATAAATGTATGTAAATAAGTGTGTGCATACATAGACATAATTATTTTTGTATGAACTCAAGAGAATGGTTTTTAGCATTTTTAACTGAAGCAGTATTTTCTTGTAAATAGAACATTGTCACCTTTTTCTTAGGGGGAGATTTGGTCTGGCATTTGGTACTTTTTTGTACTGGGAGTGGGTTTCTTACAAGTCACGCTCAGAACATCTGTTGTATACGGTACATGTAGGTCTTGACACGTCTCCTCCCACACAAGTTGCATTACAAAGGCACTGTACTTTAAGTAGAAGGGGTTGGGTCTTTTTTAGGGGCTTAAAAAAATATTTACAGGGTACATGCTCCACCTTGCAACCTAAGTAGTTGATTAAATGCATGGACGCACATCTGGGTTTCTCAAGCTCTTTGTTCTTTCACAGTGAAGTGTTTGTGTAAGCTGTTGGAGCACAGCTAAGCGGCAGTAGGCACCTTGCCTATGCAGCATAGCCCTGCACGTCTCTCAAAAAGCCATGCATCTGGACCCCTTAGTCTGATTTTTCGCAATGAGCTGGGCTCTGCACAAAGGACCACCTTGAGAGTAGCAGTGCTCATTCACATCCTTTCTAGCACGATCTGCAACTATTTTGCTCAGGAAGAGAGTGGGAGATCCCCTCCAGTTTTCTTTATCTGAGCCCCACCTTCACTGGTAAAACCCTCATTTGGAAGGGAGTTCCCAAAAGGTCACTGGTGGAAGGCAAAGAGGGCAACTGGGTAAGAGAATAGAGGGTCCTGGTGTGTCCTGGAGGTACCAGTTCCTACACAGACTTTGAATGAATACTGTCTCAGGAAGTGGGCAGTCTCAGAGGGAGTCTACTGAGAAACTTCGGGAGCTGGCTGGACACCTTGTCCCTGCTGCAAATCAGCATCCTCCTGCAGGCAGGTTTCTGCGAGGCAGGGAGAACCAGTCCAAGCAGTCATTCCTGCCACTAGGTTTGTTCCTCATCTAAGCATGCCTGTTCCACCTCCCTTTGCTATTTGCTGCCAGCTTTTCTCCAAAGTAGCTGTCACACTGCTATGTTTCCATCAGTATAAAGAAAATGAAGGCCCCATCTGCTCAAGTTCTACTAGTACAACCTACTTATGCTGGTTGCTTTTCTGCTTGGTGCATTCTAATTGTTTCTGCTGATGACCTGGCTCTGAGGCGAGTACTCGTATCTGATCCATCCAGCCTATCATGACCTTCACTCTGTCACATTACAGCATCAGGATTTGCATCTTAAATACCTCTTTTAGCCTCCTCCATCCTTCCGCTGCTTCCAGTTTCTTTTCAGGCTCCTCTCCCACTGAGGGGATTTCTCAAATATCCTGCCACTGGGAAAATATAAGCATTCCTTTTAAAAATTTTTTCCCCCTTTTCCTGTAAAGTATTTTACTTTCCTGTGTTACTTTTATCTTCTGGCACCTCACTGACTTAATAGGACACAGGGGCTGAATCCTCCAGCAGCATTAGATATTACCACTTGCTGTGCTCTGCCTCTCATGTATTTTCAGCTCCAAGTTATAAGCCCCAACAGCATGTGGGAATAGATGGTCTGTTGGGAAACTGGTGAGAAACCCACAGAGAAGAGTGTGGCTTAATGAGACAGTACTGAAACGGAAGAGGCAGTTGCTTTGCTAAACTGAGTGTCAGAATAGGCACTGGTTCCTGGGCAGGCAGCTGTTCCCTCCTATTCACACATCTAAGCCTGGTGAGAAAGATAAATCTGACTGTGTAAAGAATGGGGCTTTGCCAGCAACATCGGCAGGGGGCTTAGAGGTGGCAGATGCCTATACATTGGCTTCTGGACTGATGATAACTAGACTTAAATACTGAAGGCTGGGGTTTAACCTCTTGTCACAATTTCCACTATCTACAAGAGCTTTGGAAAGCATCTGAGACCTACATGCAAGCAGCAGAGGTCAGGAGTTTTGGTGTTCTTATTCTCTTCCAGGGTTTGAGATAAAGGGGAGAAGGGAAAAAAGACTGCTTTTGGCAGAGGTCTCATATCCTTGCTCCTACACTGAGGAAGGCAGGGCCACTGTGGAGTTGTGCGTAGGCTGACTGCAGCATACCAGTGTAAGCACTGCTGAACTTGCAACTGTCACCTTGTAACAGAGCATCTGGGGCTGACATTCACTGTTACTGTATCTGGTAAGGGTTTCATGTTTATTTCATATTCTACATCAGTCATAATACTCTGTAAATATCTCTACTGAATACAGTACAGCTGTTCCAGCCTATGAGGTGCACACAAACAGAACTGTTTAAAAGTATTAATAGTTGCAAACATATACCCATTAAGAGAGTCCATAAGCACAAGAATGCTTCTTTACTTGATGGATCAGAATAGCTTCTTCCCTCTACCATGCCTCTTGGTTTGGTTTTCATGTGCCAGAAAAAGCTATTTTAATGCTATTGGCTTTAGTCACTTCAAAATGTACCACCTTTGGCATGACAAATCACAGTTTTTGACATCTTTCATCTCTGCAAGATGTTTTCCCCCTCTAATGTACAAACTGTAGCCACATTAAAATATTTTGAGTAATGTTCAAGAAACAGTGTTTTCTCTTCTCCCTATCTCTGTGGAATTCAGTGTTTCATGACAGACTTGGATCATGCCACTATTACATGCCCCAGAAAACCATTAGTTCTCTCCTCTCCATGGGGCAGCTGGCACAAAGCTTTGGTCTCATATCCAGTTTTGACACCATCACTGTTTTCAGATACCAGAGACATGACACCTTGACCACTGTCCTCTTTGCCTCCATCCTTGTGGGGCACCAAGCCTGCGAGGCTCCTTGTACCACTGCCACCATCTCCTGTTCTTTCCTACCTCCATGGAGGGTGGCACGGTAGGGATAGTGTCTAGTCCAGCAGAAATAAAAGTACAGCTTTCTGCTGCTTGCATGTACATACCACCCACCACCATCCCCCAAGGCATGGGGCAGTGGGGTCCAACAGAGCATCTGAGTGTATGTCCTGAAGCTGCAAACAAGTTTAATGGCCACAGCACTCACTTTGCACAGTAGCAAAACTGTGCCAAAGCAAGGACCCATGGAGGGGTTGCTGCAAGGTGCCTTTCCTGAGCCAGACAACCAAAAGACAAGGCCACAGCTACCTGAACATCTGCTGCAGATGCAAAAGGAGAGTAAAGCTGGGTTAGCAGCAGCACTACCATACTCCAAGTGCAGCTGCTCTCTGAAGTACACTTAGCAGCAGCACCCCCTGTTGCCCCTCATCCTGGCTAACAGCTTTAAAGTTTTGATAGTAGAAAGCTCTGCTCTGGAAAATTCTATGAACTATACAACAGAGATGGTGGTGACTGCAAAACAGCACCTGTATGTGGCACAGACTCCTTCACCTACAGCTGAAGACTGGAGCTAGCAGTTAGCAGCTGATGGTGCAGCTCTTTCTGCAGAAGACACTCTTTATTTAATTGTTTTCTCTTCGACATCTGTTTTATTCCTGCCAAATATTTATCAATATACAACCAGAGAGGGCTCTGCTTCACATTTAGAAACAAACTGTTCATTTTCCTTTTGCCCATGAAAGTCTTTGTGCTTTCTCTTAGCTGGTCCATACATTGCTGGTTTAGAAGACATCCATTTCTGCATTGTTGCTGAAGGCAAAGATGAGAGAGGGTTTCAACAAGATAATGGAGTCAGGCTTACTAACAGCTGCTTTTCATCCTGTAGGAGTGAGATGATGGCATTCAAAATCCTCTGGCTCTGCTGTTAATGCTTAAATCCTGCAACAGATAAGACAGAATCAAACCCTTGTTTGCATAATTAGGCATTCATAAAACCCTTTTGTATATCCTTGAGAGCAAAATGAATTATGCGCTAAAAAGATCTGGCAACTTTACAGGCAGCTGAAGTAGAAGCTTTCAGCTGTGACATCTTTCCCGAGGGAAGCCACCAATCTGGGAATCCCCCTCCGGTCCCGTCCTGTCCCCCCTCCCCATCCCCCATCCACAGTACAGAGGCTGAGGAGAATGCTGTCTGGGAGGGATGGAGAAACCCTGCTCCTTTCCACTCTGCCTTGGGCAGATGGGGAGAGAAATGCATGCAATCTCTGAGGCTAAAAATGGCCAGGTCTTTTGTTTCTGAAATTCAGATTTTGTAACTGTTTCCAGATTGCAAATCAAAGGCCAAGGCTTACTACTGCCAACTGTCCTCACAGCGTAACTGTGGAAAATAAAATTCTGCTGTACTGCATTTGCAATCCTAAGAGCAGAGTGAGGAGGGAAGACTCACATTTAGGCAACACTGGTTTCTGCAGTCTCAAGAGCAGGAGTGCAGGGTGTCCTCAGAGCTTCGAGGATGCACAAAAACATCAGCTTTGCTCCAGAAACAGTAGCTGTTCTCACAAAGATTTTTGTTTCTTCATCAGCTCTACCATTTCCTCTTGACTTCTGCAAGGGAGAGTGCAGGACACTGCCAGTGGCTACAGCTTCCATGGCAATGGCTGTCCTCCCAAAAGGTTGAGTAGGAAATTGTCCACCTGTAACAGAGCCCTGTCTTAGTTGTGTAGGTAAATTGTGGGTAAGTTACTAAAACCAGAAGTGAAGAAACAAGAAAGGAATTTACCAATGGCTGCTATTTAATTTTTCTCTCCTTAACATTTGTAGTGGCTGATACCAATCTTTCTGCAACAGGTTAACTGAAGAATAGTGACATGGAAAACTGAGAAAGCACAACTGGTGCTGGTGGGCAGCCTGAGGAGCAGCTACTAATTTCTCTCTTTTTCTGTTTTGGCATGCTACGTCTTTAGTTTCCTGACAAGAAAATCTCAAAACCATTCTGTTCTACTGACAACAATTAGTTGCCCCTGCCATAGCCCAGGAAGGGGAGCCACCCCAAAACAGTCACTACCCTTGAGCACCCCCTCCAGGTGGATAGCACAGTGAGCACAATGGGCACTACCTGCCTTTTTCCAAAGGCAAAGATGCATGAAAGGATTTTTTTTTTCCCTTCACAGTTTGTCTCCAGGGCTGATGAATCAAATTGACCCTGCTGCAAAGATCCACTCTTTTAAAAGACAACTGATTGCCAGTTCCACATTGAGGTACAAATATTTTACTTGCAGAACGGGGCAGATAATTCATCCAGGAAACTTCAGAGATTCCCACGACTTTAACACTGTTTTCAGGTTTAGACTGTTTAAAGCAAGTCCCTAGGGCTGCTTGTTTACAGGTACTCATTCAATGAATGGCACAAGGAAGCTTTTCTTCAAGCAGCGATTTTGGGCACTCTATGGTGAAAGAAGTGATCCAGGGGTGGGTTTTTAAACGGAATTTTCACTACCGAATACCCAATGCTTCCTCTCCTTTCAAGTAACACAGCTTCCTCCAATCCCACTTGCCTTCATGTTAGAAAAAAAGCTTATGTCTAGCAACAAGAAAGCTGCAGTGCTTTTCCAGGAAAGCACTTCATGCCTTTCCAAGCACATCATCTGCCATTACAGCTCATTTATTCTGTCATTCCTCGTCAAACTTCTCCATGTGTCATTCAGACCAGGGTGCTGACAGACAGGATGAGGCTCCCAGCTACCACTAGATCGACAGAGATGCTATCCCAAGCAGAATACATCCAGGTCAGGGTTTCAAGGCCTGCTTTCACCTAACTGAACCATCTGCAATCACTGGTAGTAGAAGGATAAGCACAAAGAGGGAGGAGAAAGGAAAGAGCCATGCAGCAAGTTCAAAACTGCAGCCAAGAGCAGGGGCAACAAAAACAAGAGAGAAGCACCAAGTGGCTTGGCTTGCTGCCACTAAGGAAAAGAAGCTATTACAGAAGAGACTCTGACTGGAGCCCTTGGGAAAGCAGATGTGAAAGGCCCTTTCATGTTACCTAGATGGTTTTCTGCAACTGATTTACACTTGAACTTTGGTGGCCAGAGGGAGCTCACGCCAGACTGATGAGTGACAGAGACATCTCTGGTTGGGCACACCTCCCATCCCTAGCCATCCCCGGTACTGAGGGTAGGAGAATGATTGTGTTGAGCAGAGCAGAGCTACCTACTCCATACAAATTTCAGTCCTACAGGGCTTCACTCTCACCTATGTTGAGTTAAATTAAAATGAAAAATGGCAGAAAACTCAGATGAGACCAAGTGATCATGCCATCAACTACCAGGAGACTCCAGAGGTTGCAACCAACCTTGGAATGGGAAATTCCCAAAGGAAAGGTAAAAAACCGCAGAAGATGAGTGCTGGAGGCTCCCACCTTGCAAATGCTAGAAAGAAACTGCTAAAACACCCCATTATCACCACCTACAATCCTGCAGCCACAGAAGACAGAGGCAGCAGGCAGATCACCATTGCTTCTGCACTGGCAACTTCCCCCATTGCAACTGCTGGTCTGTACCTTTGGGAGAAGCTGAGAGCATGAAAGAAAGGACTACAAACATCCTCTGATTGTGGCAGTGGGAGCAGTGGGTGGTCTCAGAAACCAGTCTCAAACCCAGTAAACATTTCTTAGAGCTGAAACACCAAGGCAGCTTCTGTTCTCCAAAACGGGCAGCAAGGGAAAGGTTTTGATGATAAAAAAAGCTGTGTGTCTGGAGCAGCATTGTCTCTGAGAGGCCTGGGGTCTGTTGTGTGGAACAGAAGCAATGTTCTCACCTGGGTTGGCTGTTACAACCATGGCAGAAAGGGAAGCCTGGCCAGGGCACGGTCCAGTAGGTGCAGTCCTACTCCAAAGCAACTGACAGGAATTTTGTAAGAAAAGGATAACCACTTGGGGAGTTTAGTTTGGGAATAAGAAACTATCCCTAGAGATTCAGTGTCAACCAACGCCCCAGGAGCAACCCTTATCAGATGCTCATTTATAAGTAAGTCTGTGCCATGTCCTGAAAAGAAATATCCACTTAGGGGAGGCCAGAATGTCCTGGTTTTTTTTGAGTGCTTTAACTACACAGGATTCTTCCTGTGCAGATGACAACTGAAAAACAGAATTAAGAAAATAAATCAGTGTACATTGTGCACAGGAGATTATTAATTTGCAAACATGCTTTTTATCTAGGAAAGATCCCAGTTCTGAGCTTCCTTGTTGTTAAAATACATTAGGAAATAATAAAACTCCCTTAACTGAATCATATTGGCTCAGGTGACCCTTACCACTTGCTGCTCAAACGCTGAATGTTTGCAGCAAGAAATAATGAAACCAAATGTAGCAGCACATAATGTATGGCAGTTTGAAATTTAGAATAGAAATGTTCAGATGGTTGCCATTTTATAGGCAGTTGCTAGCCAGTGCTGTTGCTTGCACTGCTGGACTACACAGACCTGGAAGCAAAAGGATGGAGCAGGAACGGAGATTTAAGGGATTTTTTTCTGTACCTGAACCCACTGGCACATGAGAAATGTACACCAGACCTTTTGGTGTGGCTTCACGCCAGCTTGCACATATCAGTTCAGCTACAACTCTTCAAGCTGCTGCAGTTTTTATTTTCACTTGACACTGCTCAGTAATAGTTGTCAGCCAAGCCTGAATGAGCTGCAGCATCCCTGCACATGTAGCTGCTCATAGTTGAGCTGTGCTGTGTGGGTCATTCTGGATTCAGACTCCTGCCTTCAGGAATTCCTGGCAGACTTTGAGTCAGTTCTGCTCTAAGTCTCAAAACCATGTACAGGTCTACCCAGGAAGATAATGTAGCAGTTCATTAGCCTATTTTAGGATAACAAAAGGGAATCAGAATTCCCACCCTCTATTCTATCTCTGATGTCCCTGTCTTCCCTGTCTCTTAGAAGTTTCCCCACAGAGAAATCCTGGAGCAGGATAAAACAAAACATCCACAAAGACAAATGTACTAGGTAAACATCAATTACTTATCAGGACTGCTCTCTGGATGTGTTCTACAAATACTGCAAAGCAGAACAACCCACATCTGCACATTGCAAAGTAGCACGTCCATAATCAGACCCACCTGCCTACCACCCCTTGTCTTCCCCAGATCCATTACAACCTCCCTGTTACAAAAACACACAGAAAACCAAAATAAGTCTCCAATTCTTTCATTCTCCCTAATCACTTTATGAATCAAAATCAAATTTGCAATTGTTTCTCCCTCCACCTTTTTTTTCTGCCAACCCATCCCCCGATGTCCCATAGCTTTTCACTTACGCTCCCCACCCCGGTT
>VWYK01096282.1:0-15099 GCA_013399775.1 Semnornis frantzii
TATATATAAAAAAGATCTGTAGGGGTTGGTAAGTTCTTCTTTGGTAAATCAGTTAATGATAGTTTGGAATGAGAGTAGAACAAACTTTCTTTTCTTCTCTATGGGATTTCTTTTGGTGTTTCAATTCTACTCTAAGACTACATCAGGGAAGTGCTTTGTTGAAACAGTAATACCAATAGGTTTCTATTGCACCTGTGTGTTTGGTGAAAGTTGGTGAAGTTGTAATTATTTTTGGCATTCTGATTTAGTTTCACTTCCACCTCGAAATGAAACTGAAAAAGGCTGAGCAGGCTTCAGTGTGTACTGTTAACTGTGTAGGAAGAAAGACTCAAGCTGATCCTGTTTACCTCTGGCAGTAGTTTTCAAGATGACTTAAGAGCACTTGGATCTCCTTTTCCAAGGTTTCTTTTAGCATTGGAAAGCTGTTCGAGACAGTAGTGTTTTAACTGTTCCTGGTGCACCTGCAGCACATGGGGTGTGTGTGCCAGGGAAGAGTTTGTGATTCCCAGAGATCTCCAACTTCAAAAATAAGTGTAATGGGAAAGGATAATAAAGTAAAAGTCTGAGGAGGCTGCATGTTATTGAGGCTTCTATTGTACTGCTTAGACACTCTGACAGTGTATAATTTGCTACTATTTATGTTGGTATTTAGTCACACTTTTGGAAGTGAAGAAATGCAGGAGAAAGACAGACATATACTTATGCAGCAGGTAACAAGCCTGGAGGTGGAGAGCCAGAATGTTCAAGTGGTTGCAGAGGGTCTCCCTCTGTTCTCACCTCGGTGCAGTGATTTGGTGTACAGGTTCCTCAAGCTTCTTTTGAATTCTGCGGTGCAGTCTCTGCCTTAGCTCTGACTGTTGGGGTTTTCAATTCGCCTTGGCTTCTCTTGTACCAGTTTTGATTTTGAATGTTTAATCTTGCTTCAAAATCACCATTTTGGCACTTGAAAATCACAAGTCGGAATCCAGAAGCCCGTTTGGGACTTCATTTAATCTTCAAACTCTCTCTTCCAAGCTGTTAGGTTTGGGACTTTTTTATTTTTATTTGAAGAGGAGAGCAGGAAAGGTTTACAGCTAAATGAAGAAATTCTGTCTCTGCTGCCAATTCAAGCAGAGGAGGGAGGGAGGTAGGTCTTGCAAATCATTGCAAACCAAACCTTGAGGCTGATGTCCCTTACGGTGTCAAACACTAAACTGTAAGTAAACTTAGGAAAGAGCTCTGCAATTAAGTAGATGTAGAAATGGTGCAAGACAGAGACTGCAGAAATGGAAGCTTCTGTTTGTTCTTTTAAAATCTGCTGAGTTGATTGGGTATTTAATATTTAATTCAGGCAGGATTTTCTTGTGAGGTATGTTTAGAGGATATTATGAAAATGAGAATGGCAATTAAATGTGGTCGCAGAAGCAAAAGGGAATTGTTCTCATCTTTTGGTGTGCTTTCAGCTTTGTCTTTTTTTTTTTACCCAAATTGAATTTTCTAGACAAATGCTTAGCCACTGCCCAGTGCCTCAAAAACTCGGGGGTGCAGCCAGAAACCCCACAACAGCAGAGAGAAGGCTGCTGAAGCCATGCTCCAGTGGTCGTGATCTGTCAGTGCGTGAGAAGCAACTTTCTGTGAACCCGTTGAAGGAAAACACAAAGTGCTGTCATTTTACTCCATTTCCCCCTCCCCCCTCCCCTTTCTAGACAGTGCATTCTTACCACACTTTGCAAAAAGACATTTCTGTAATCAAATTTTTGCTTCTCACATGGCTGCTTAAGTGGTTGAAGCTGCCCTGCTTCAAAGTGCTTGGTGAGTCTCCCTCCTGTGGTGTCAGTAACCAGGTCTGGAGGGACCCTGCTGAAACAGGACCACCTGGGAGCTGGTCTCTTACAGCTGCATTTTCAGACTTGCCCATCACCTCTCAGTCTGCCTCCCAGTCTGCTGTAGTGTTTGCTGATGCTTTTTTTATCTTCCTCATTTCTTGATCAAGATGTTGTGTGGAGCTGAGTCAAGCTCTGTGCAGAAGCAGCATATCTCATTGCTGCTTGTCTCTGCAGCTAAAAAACAACTCAAAAACCAAAGTTCTGTCAAAAAAAATTAATTAGTTTGACAGGACTTACTTTCCATGAGCTTGTTTGATATTAATTGCTTTAATTACTTGATGCTTATTAATTAAAGTCTTTATTAATAAAATCCTAAATCAAACTTCTCATTATTTTGGATGGGCTCAGTTTCCAGCTGACAGGCTATCATAAAGTTAATCTCCCCAATTACTCATCTGAAGCATTGCAGCAACCCTGCTTTTCTTCCAGGCTTTTTCAGCTTCTCTGCTGCTCTAAGGCTGCCTTGAGAAGGAGTGGTAAGAACTCAGAGAAATCTCTTGGGAGTGTTTGGTGCTGCAAGTTGTGTGAACCTCATGGTCTGAAAGAGTGAAATGTCAATAGCTGTTGTCTAATGTTGTTTGGCTTTTCAGATACAGAAGGAAACTACCTGGTGTGTGTCCCCTGCTTTTGTTTTCATGTCATTATTAGCACCAGGTCCACAGTTTTGATATGGCTACTAATGTATTTTTGTGTGTTCCACAAGAGTTAAAGGAGTGGTTTGATTCTATTCATGGTAATGGTGATTTGTACTGTGTCTTTCTTATCTTTTAACATTTCTAATGAAAAAAAACCACATTTCTCTTGGCTTCCATATTTTCACATTTATATCCTTCCAGGATCTGAAGGGGGCCTACAGGAAGGCTGGGGAGGGACTATTGACAAGGTCTTGTAATGTCAGGACAAGGGGCAATGGGTTTGAACTGGCAGAGGGGAGATTGAAACTGGATGTTAGGAGGAAGTTGTTTGGAATGAGGATGGTGAGACACTGGCACAGGTTGCCCAGAGAGGTTGTGGCTGCTCCCTCCCTTAAGGTGTTCAAGGCCAGGTTGGAGGAGGCCTTGAGTGACCTGTACTAGTGGGAGGGGTCCCTGCCTATGGCAGGGGGTTGGAACTAGGTGATCCTTGGGGTCCCTTCTAGCCTTAACCATTCTATGAGTCTATACCAGGATGAGTATATTTGGGAACTACTTTTCCTGCTACACTTAACCAAGTTGTTTTTCATGCTAATTTAAAATGTAGAGTATTCCTAAAAGTTCTTGGTTCCAATTTGCATCTCTAATTATCTCTTCAGTAGTTTTGTCACAGGATTGTTCTTTCATACGACTGCATCTGGTGAATCCCTGTGGCTGGCTCAAGGGACTGGCCTTGGTTTTGCTTGCTCTTACAGGACTGTTGGTAGTCCTATTGTGAGAGCTGGGATCTTCACCATGGTGGTGTCTGCAGTTCCCTGTGTATTGAGGGTTGCATGTATTAGTCAGAAGTGGGTGCCCGAAAGTGCAGGGATGTCAAGTAGGGCTACTGCTCATAGCACTGCAATTCCACTTAAGTTACTATGCAGCAGCTTGGCTTTTTCTCCCCAACATGCAGTGATTTGGGTCTGAAGGAGATGGCTGCACTGGACTCGTACTGCACATTTTGGGAAGGGTGGAGGTGGAGATTTTTGGGACATCTATCAAATAGGGCTAATGTTTGTCTTGTTTGCTCGTAGCACTAAGATCCTGTAAAGCCCCCATACAATCAGCCATTTTTCTGTGCATCATCTCCTAAGCAGTCTATAGCTGCTCATCCCTGCCATTCCAACTGTGCCACCCTTTGCACTATAAGAGGACTTCGCAACAGCTTTCCTTGTGCCCTTTTCCATGTTAAGAACCAAGTCTTTGAGTTGAGAGCAAGGAGACAACGCTGCAGGGAAGATGGAGATTCGGAGACAGGACAATGGGAACTGTCTTCATCTCCTGGCCAGGAGAGGCTTCTGGTTATTTTGTCTTTATCCTGCAAGCTGTATCTGGATGCAGTTTTTAATTGGGGGGAAAAAAAATTCTTGTGAGCTTATGGATAGTTTGTTTATAATGAGCATGAAATCTATGGAAAGTATTTTTACAGTACTTGTTTATTTGTGTATGGAAAGAGACACTTAAAACAATCTATATAGTGTGCAACACTTCAAGTTTTATACCACAAGCAAAGCACAACTTTGTAAACAGGCCAAAAATGTATTGACTTAATTTATTTTACTTATGTTATTTTTTTGATGAGGTTTACTTAATGGAGGAGTTAATTCCATGGAGGTATAGAAATGCTTTTCCTCTGCGTTGGGTACCATCTTAGCAAAGTGAGACCAGGGTGCAGATTTTGGCTAAACCTTGCAAGCTGCTGCAATTCTGAGACTAAAACTGGTAGCGGAGACCTAGGACCGCCCTGCAGAGCAAAAGCTGATGTTTGCACAGCATCCTGCTTTGTCATCCATTATTTGCAAGGTCTCCCTTCTGAAATCTGAAACAGGGCTTACATACTTGGACGTTCAACCTGCAAGAGAGAAGGCTCTGGGGAGACCCAAGACCTTCTTGTGGCCTTTCAGTACTTCACAGACCTGGTAATAAACCTGGGCATGGACTTTTTAACAAGAGGGTGATGGGTCAGAAAACAAAAGAGTGAAATTTAGCCTGGAGGGTGGTGAAACACTGGCCCAGGTTGCCCAAAGAGTAGATGCACTATCCCTGGAACCACTTAGGTTGAGTGGTTTGGGGCTCAAAGCAACCTGCTCTAGTTGAAGACATCCCTGGGTACTGCAGGGGACTAGATGACTTTTGAGGAGTTCACTTCCAACCCAAAACATGTTCTGATTCCATATAAAATAACCGTTTGGCTTAAAAGGCAGGAGTTGGTGCTTTAGCACTGGAGTCAAAGGGCTCCTGAAGGGCCAGGTGTTTGGGAGTAGGGTTGGAGCACTGAGGAAAGCTTAAGTGAAATGCTGCTGAGAGACTTTGGAGATGTCTGTTGCAGCTTCGGTTTATTCTACTTGCACAGAATCACCATGGCTGGAAAATACCTTTAAGATCATCAAGTCCAACCATTACCTAACTCTACCAGCGCCACATATCCTCAAGCACCAGCGTCTTAGTCTGTTGAAGGGGTAGGGAATCTATTAGTGAACATTGCTGATAGTGTGGGGTCATTTCCTGTTGCTGACTGACATTGGAGCTCTGTCACCATTCTGCCAAACCTGAGCATATGCAGCAGCTCCATATTGGGCAGCTATTACCCCTGCAGTTTCAAGCCTGTGTTTTGTGATATCCCTGCATCTGCTAAACATGCATCTCTGAAGCCTATTTGCTGGCACAGCGACACTAAAACTTGTGCTGCTTAAAGATTTTTATAGCTCTGAAGAGAGCATCACTGCTGTCCTGTGCCTTCTCTGCTTCCCAAGGCTTTTGTAGAGAGAAATCTCTCGTGGTTGCTGCTCACCTCTTGGTTTGTTTTGCTGTGTGTGACTGACTGATGCTGGTCTGTAGGCAAAATGTCTCTCGGTTGTGTTTCTCATGAATATGTAAATGACTATCCAGAGTAAATGTTCAAGGCTGCTCCTATTGTGCCACAGGGAATAGTTTATGTAGAGGCAGGAGGAATTTCTGTCTAGGTCACAACAGGAGGATTAAACCAACTTATTTACAGTGTACTCCAAAATAATAATTCTTGTTAAATGTTTCATCTCCGTAAATGTTCTTACTTTTGGTTTTGTTGTTTGTTGGTTTTTTTTTGAGGCTCTTTCTCATCATTCTCATCTTTTCAACAGGAAGTTCTCCATAAGCTATTGGAGTGTATGGCAGTGACCTATATTTCTCTCCATTCCCAACTTTAATGGCTGAAGTAAGCAAATGAAAAGATGCAATCTGTCATTTTCCTTTAATACATATTTTTTTTCCCCCTAAATAAATAGCAAGCTGAACACTGGAATGCTTCCTGTGTGCAATAGCATCTCCAGATGAAATCTCCAAGCTGAAAGCATCTTGCTCCATCTTACCTAGTTTATTTTTAAAAGAAAGCAAAAGCAAAGGCAAAGCACAGAGTCAGACTCACTTTCTCTGTTGCTGCCATCACCTGGGGTGACCTGTCAGCAGCATGACTCGCAGCGCAATGGGGATGCAACGTGCAGGCTTTTGAGGAAAGATATAATTTAAAGTGAAGAGCAAAGGCTCCTGCTCTTTCAGACTAGAGCTTCTGCATGTGAAATTGTGGTGCAGGAGAGGACGGCCTTGTGAAACAGCCGAAGGTGAGGCTGTAACCGCACTCTGCCCCTGATGACAGGCTGAGGTGCTTTTTGGTGGCATTGGTTGCCTGCCCCAGTGTCAGAGGTGTGGGGCTGGGATACATCATAACAACCTTCCAGTACCTGACGGGAACTATAAGAGGGATGGAGAGGGGTTGGCTACAAAGGCCTGCAGTGTGACAGGACAAGGGGCAGTGACTTCAAACTAGAGAAGAGCAGATTTAGATTGGATGTTAGGAACAAGTTCTGTACCATGAGGGTGGTGGAATGCTGAGACAGGTTGTCCAGAGAGACGGCTGAGGCCCTGTCCCAGGAGATATTCAAGGTGAGGCTGACAGGGCTCTGGGCAGCCTGATCTAGCAGAACATGCTCCTGCTGAGTGCAGAGGGGTTGGACTAGATTATAACTGCTGTGAGAACTGAGGTCCACTGCTCTGCAGAATGTCCATAAGCTTGACCTAATGTCAGTTTCTCTTGTTTGACTTCCTCTTGCTTCAGCTGGTTGGGAGATATCTTTTGTCCTGCTGCAATCTCCATCTGAGGTCAGAAAGTCAAGTTTCCTTCCTGCAGTTGGTGCTGCTTTATCAGGAATAAAAGTTCTTTAGATGAGTCCTGCCCCAGATCACATCTGGGCAGCTCTCTTATCTTCAGATGACACTGACCAAGACCCACTCTTGAACCCTCTTGACTTCAATTTAGATGCATTGGAGCAGGTGTCTGGGGGCAATTAGCAGATTTCTTGATGTCAAACCCATGATTTCATTTGCCCCAGAGTGGCACTGGCCTGCAAGAATAAAATATAAGATGTTTCAAGGGTTAATTTTATTCTTTTTTAAAAAATCTTCTAGTGAATGCTATTATTTGTGGTGCCCTTAGGAAGCCAAGATGTTTGGTTTAAGGTGGTTTTTATTCTTAAATGAGACTTTGGAGACTTGCACAGTTGATGTAAATGTGCTTATTTAACGCCTATAGATGTGCTTTATTTTGAGGATGTGTTAGTTTTGTTTTAAAGACAAGTGGTCAAATATTCTTTCTGCAGCAGCAAATATGCACTGTCTGTGAGTTCTGCTTTTGTTGTCCTTGTGTCATTTGTCACTCTCTTCTTTACTGGTCTGCCCTCTATTTGTTACCAGACCAGGATGTGAACTTACCTGAAGTCTGAGGCATGGTGTTGGTAAGCAGAGCTGTGGGTTTGGGAGTCCCTCTCTGGCTGATTCAGAGCTGGTTCCCCCCCTCTCGTGGCTTGACTGTTGTCAGTAGATGCTATGCTTACTTCACCAGGGCTTGCAGTGCTGAAGAGACTTAGTAACTTGAGCATGGTTCTGCAGGAGGTGTTTGAGATTCCCGTTTGGATTTGGATGATAGAGGTTCTGAGCAGCTTGGCATTCCCTGGGCAGGGATAACTGCAGAAATTTGGGTGCTAGGGAGATCCAACCCCCATTAGGCTTTCTGACAGCTGTACTGCCTATGCACTGTCCCTGCAGCATTTTCCTTCGGCAACTGAGCTGGATGTGGTCTTGTTTTGTGAGTGGCTGGTGGTGGGGCTCTGCAGGCAGTTGCTGGTTACTCATGTGGTAGTTCAGCTGCATAGTTCTCACCTTGGGAAGCCACTCATGCCTTTAGGAACTGAGATGGCTTGTTGCAGGCTGTGGGAGGTCTGGAGCACTTGTCTTCAAATCTGAAGACTTCTGTTTCCATAGCAGAATTCTTTAATAGCTGCTTAGCCAAGACATCCATTCTCTAACGTGGTTTGATCACAGGCTCCTCTTGCTGCCCCCTGTGCGGCAAAGTGTTAGCCTGCAGACCTATCCCTGGGCAAGATCAGTTAAGCAACTGAGCCACACACTGATGGGAACTAGAGAAGCGTGTTAGCCTAGAGCAGGTTACCAGAATCGTGTCAAAATGGGATTTAAAAGGAGACTCCACAACCTCCCTAGCCAACTCCAGTGCTCCAGCACCCTCACAGCAAAGTTCTTCCTTAAATTCAAATGCAACCTCCTGTGTTGTAGATTGTACCTGCTGCTTTCTGTCCTGTTACTGGGTACCACTGGGAAGAGCTTAGCCTGATTCTCTTGTCTTCACCCTTTAGCTGTTGATGAGCACCAGGAAGATCCCCTCCCAGTCTACTCTTCATCCTAAAGAGCCCCAGGTCTCTTAGCCTCTCCTCATAAGAGGGGTACTGCCATCTCCCTCAGCATCTTTGTAGCCTCCACTGGACTTTCTCCAGTTGTTCCCTATCCCTCTTGAACTGAGGAACTCAGGATTGGACCTAAGATTCCAGATGTGACTTGAGCAGAGTAGGGGGAGAGCGTCCCTTGACCTGCTGGCCACAGACTTCTCTATACATCCCTGAATACTGTTAGCCTTCTTGGCCAGTAATCTTCACCCATTTTCTGTGCTGTTTATACCAAAACTTCTTCTCTAAAGCAAAAATTTTCCTTTCTCTTTAACCAAACTCCTGGAATTGGTCTACAGGCAGCTGAGGAGAGAATGGGGAGAGTGTGACTGTTTTGGGCAGCCTTGCTTTGTGCCTGAGCACAAGAGTCTGCTGTAGCACTGCTGTGGCCTTCTGACCAGCCAACTTAATCCTCAGCTGGAGGACTGAGTGGCCCTCTGGAGGAGGGAGAAGAGGAGCTAACGAGAATACTTCATACTACAAGACACCAACTGGATTTGGAACTAGCAAATGCACACCATGCTCATTTTGGTTCAGAACAGTTGACTATGGGTTTCAGTCAGGAAAAAACAACAGACTTTCCTCCTTCCTCTAGTCTGTGAATTACGAGTGGTTGCATTTGTACTGCTCCTTTCCATGCCTGCACTTCAAGAAGTTATTTAATATCCTCTGTTGCAGTTTTCCCTTTTTAATTCCGAAAGGGAAACATTTTAATCACTTCCATACATGTGCTAACTTGAAAGGGTAAAATTATTGCATCATCATTTTAGAGCACTTGGCAGAGATACTATTCTTGCTAATTTTATCCCAAATCATACTGAGTTAAAGCACTTTTCATGCAATCTTGATTTTTTTTTTTCCCCAGTACATTTTTTTTTTTTATACTTAACACACAATTTATATGCTCCTTGTAAAGATTCTGAAGTCTAAATGACCTTGTCCCTGTTTGGATGCCCTTCATTTTATCTAGTACAGATTGTCAAATGTAATGTGGTGGCTCTTATGATAGAGTAGTCCCAAAAGTGATGGTTCTGTGAGAAAAATACATCAGGGTGACAGTGGTGTATGACAGAGAGAAGGAGCTGATTATAATATTTCATGCTAAAAAATGCCAAATGGCCCCATTACAAACTCTGTTGTTAAAAAAAGAGAAAGAGGTAGGGGGAGGGGGAACAAGTCTCTCCAAGAATTGCTTTGTGTTCATGAATTCAATTTGCATTTGCTGATTTCATTTATTTATTTATTTTCCCCTCTTTCCTGAATATTGCAGAAACTTTCCCAAGGAAACATAAATATTTGCTTTGAACAGTTCAGAAAGTAGCTACTGCTTTGTAGGGAGTGGAGCAGAACATTTCCTGCTTGTCTGCCTTGCAATAAAGCCCCCAATGCTTTCAAGGTGTGTGAAATCAATCCCTGCTCTGTGGGGTTTTGGGTTGCCTCGGAGTTTACCCTGGCCTTAGAAAGGAACATCCTCTAAGGTCACTTCTTTAAAACTAGCCCTAGAGATGGAGCAGTCTGGGTCCTTGGCTGCTATGGCTGTGTGCTGCACAGCCAGACTTGGCTGCTTTCTCTCCTTGCAAGAAATGAGGAAAACCCAAGGCTGAGTTCACCAAATTTGCTATGCTGGGATAGAATCATAGAATCATTTTGATTGGAAAAGCCCTTTAAGATCATCCAGTCCAACCATTCTCTACTCTGCCTAGTCAGGTGCTAAACCATGCCCCTCAGCACCACATCTCTACCTTTGAAACGCCTCCAGGGATGGGAGTTCAAGACAGTTGCTTTCAAATTAGTTGTTCTTTTGTTGCTCCTGAGGGAGGCAATAGAACTTGTTGCACGCCCCTGACCTGCGTGTTTTCTGTGGCCTGGCAGAGAAGTAAATGACTGGTTACAGTTTTGCAGCCTTGCAGCAGTTTCAGTACCTTTCCTCTTAGTCAGGTCACAGAATCAGAGTGGTAGGAGTCAGAAGGGACCTCCAGGGATCCTTTAGTCCAACCCCTCTGCTAGAGCAGAGTCACCCAGGATCACAATGTCCAGGCAGGGTCTGAAAGCATCCACAGAGGGAGACTCCACAACCTCTCTGGGCAGCCTGCTCCAGAGCTCCAGCACCTTCAGAGCAAAGAGGTTTTTCTTTAAGTTCAACTGAGATGTTGTTATTCCTGTTTAATCTTTGGGATGGTTTTATCTGATTTCAAGTACATTTTTAACATAAACATTTTCTCATCAGAAGCAGCGAGTCCTGTGCCAAAGAGGAAGTGAGAGTACTTTCACACCAAGCAAAAGAAGGTGTTTCCACTGATCAGGTTTCCATCCCACGTGGGAAACTGCAAAACAGAAATGGTCACTTCACCATTCATATGGTGCACTTGGTGTGCTCCCATTGTTAAACTTCAGCTGTTAATAGTGCTTTGAGAGTGCTTGTAAACACATCTCAGGCATGAGACAACTTAGTCAAGTGGCAGAATCCTTCACTGCGTCTTCTGAGCGTAACGTGTGTGCTGCTGCAGAGCTCTTCAGAGACATATGAACACAGCTATTTGTATGAACTAGAAAACCATCTGTTCAGAACTCACTGTCTGGAAACTTGTTTCCTGCAATGCTTTCTCATTCTGATTTCAGACCCTGCTATGTTATATCTTTACATCTCTGGGGAGGAGACGGGGTGGGGGAGTAAGTAAGTATTTATCTAACCAGGGAATTCATTCCTGTGAGATTCACACATGTCCCTTTGCTAGAAAATGGAATTAGTAGAATGCTATGATTGTTGCTCAGGGCAGTAGCAGCTGCAAGTGAAACTGTGGCATGTGTATGCTGTTAGGTGACCTCCAAAGAGGGTCTTTATTGCTGAATTTCTTTGAAAGCAAAAGTTTCACAGGATGAGTCTTTGAATTGCAGAATGGCTTAGGTTAGAAGGGATCTCAATGGTCATCTGCTCCAACCTCCCTGCTATGAACAGGGATGCCTCACAGCTAGACATGGTTACTCAAGGCCACATCCATCCTGGCCTTGAACATCCCCAGGGAGGAGGCAGCCACAGCCTCCCTGGGCAACCTGTTCCACTGTCACCACCCTCATACTGAAGAGCTCCAGGCTAACCCTATTCTGGCTCAGCTTCAAACCATTCCCCCTTGTCCTGTCTTTAGACACTCATAGGGAAAGTCCCTCTGCAGCCTTCCTGGAGTATCCCTTCAGGCATTGGAAGGCAGCTATAAGGTTCCCTCAGGGTCTTCTCTTCTCCAGGCTGAACAACTCCAGCTCCCTCAGCCTGTCCCCGTAGCAGAAGTGTTCCAGCACTTGTATCATCTTTGTGACCTCCTCGGGACTCGCTCCAACAGTTCTGTGTCTTCCTTATGATGGGAACACAGTTGTGGTAATTCCTGGGACTACTCTTCTGTTTGTGTCTTGAAATGTGTTGCACCAAAATCAGTGGAGCCTCTGTTACTTGTTTCAGCTGAGACTACAGACAGAGGTTTCACATTCCTCTGGAGGCTTATTTTGTGAGCACAAAATGCTAAACTTTGAGCAGCAGAGTACGTTGAGCCATGTAACTGCAAGCCTACCAACCTGGAGATCTGTAGTGTGGAAAGAACTAAAACATCCTTCATCAGAAGAGCAGGTAGGTGCAAAGTAGTTGAAGTACAACATTTGCCAAAAGCAATTGCAATGGATTGAATGTCAGTGGAGCCTTTGGTAGAGTGGCAGACTGGAAATGCAGGAGTTGAAACTACAGAGGAGTTAGAGAAAAGAGAGATGTGTTGGATTGAGACTGTCTCACAGGGAGACACAAATATGTTGTGCTAGAGAATGCCTATTAGTAGATAACTGGTCTGTGTCTTCTGGCATTTCCTTCTGCCTTATGGCAACAACTGAGTGTTGAGAGCAACCAAATGTGTGATACTGCATTTCCTCCCTTCCAGCCATGTCCCACTTCTAGAATTAGGTATTTGGTGCCTGTGCACGAGTGATCCATTTGTGTGGGGATGAGAATCCTCAGCATTGTGCTACATTTCAGTAGAGCAGTACTATTTTTATGACAATGTGCAGATGACAGGCTAGAGACACCAGTAAAGCACATACAAGTGGCATTCTGACAATAAGTATGATCCATGTGTAGGGGTTGTAGGAGGTTTAATAATGGTGTCGAAGACTCCAAAGGGCTCCGTCCTGTTTGCAAGCTCAGCACAGTCAGAGAATCACAGAATGGGTCAGGTTGGAATGGACCTCAAAGATCATCTAGCTCCAACCCCCCTGCCGTGGGCAGGAGCCTCCTACTAGCCCAGCTTGCTCCATGCTCCATCATTTAAGCTGGCGTTGAACAATTCCAGGTTTGGAGCCTCCACAGCTTCTCTGGGCAACCTGTTCCAGTGCCTCACCACCCTCATGGGGAAGAATTGCTTCCTAATGTCTTGTTTAAATCCATCTTCTTGCAGTTTGAAGCCGTTAGCCCTTGTCCTGTCACTCCATGCCTTTGTGAAATGTCCCTCTCCAGCTCTCCTGGAGCCCCCTTTAAATCCTGGAAGACTACTCTAAGATCTCCCTGCAAGCTTCTCTTCTCCAGGCTGACGAGCACCGACTCTCTGAGCCTGTCTTCATAGCAGAGGTACTCCAGCCCTCTTATGACCTGGAACTGCTAAAGCAGGTTACATCTATCTGAGGTGAAGGAAGGCTCAGAGTGTATGGTTACAGGGGAGGATGGTGAGGTGTGTGTTTTGTTTCTGAAGTAGGCTTTCAGAGGGTGGAGGAACTGTTCTAAAAAAATCCAAAACTTTTTAGACTAATTTTTAGGTGAAGAAGAAGAATGCTGGGACAAGAGAGCACATGCGGCTTGGGGTGTGTGCATTTGACCTGGAGAGTGAAGGGGTCTGGTCATCAGAGAGGCAGCCCTCAGAAACAGCTCTTTGAACAGGAGCAATAATATCAAAATACTTGATTAATTTTAAAACAGGACTTGTGGATTTACTGAAGGGATTACTGTCTGCAAACCCAGGAGTCTCATCTGGTTTCAGGAGCACTTTGAGTATGGGAGAGCTTTGGTGCTCTAACAGGAGGATAACCTGGCTGTCCCACTGGTACAGATAGGGTGAAGGCAGAGCTCAGATTTGTCATTCCTTACAGTTCAGTCAGGGAAGTATGTGTAACTTCATTAATAAAATGCCTCAGCAGAAAAGGTACCCTAGCACAGTTTGGAGACACCAGTTGTGGTCAGAAAAGTTAAGGTGTGTTTGTATTGTCGTTTGACTAAATAAAACTTACAGGCCACTGAATGAAATGGTTCAGGCAGTCAAGCTGGCCAACCCCACAGCCCTCCCAAAGACAGCCGTAGAGGCTGTAGAAGTAGCAATTGTTCTGTTACTGCTTTTTCCCCAACATCCTACCAAAGGTGATGATTTTGATCCCAGACTGAACCAGGTAACATCTGTGCAGTATCCTAGCTGCTGTTAGATTCATGGAGGCTGTGTGTGACCAGGCACTGCTGAGGCATTCCAGCAGTAGGAGCTGAACTTAGCACTTCACTTCTGATCTCAGAAGATTGCTTTTCCTGGATTACTGCAATGACCAAAGCAGAGACCAGAGTGAGGGG
The DNA here is from genome assembly GCA_013399775.1 of Semnornis frantzii. Classification (NCBI taxonomy): domain Eukaryota; kingdom Metazoa; phylum Chordata; class Aves; order Piciformes; family Ramphastidae; genus Semnornis; species Semnornis frantzii. The sequence goes on from VWYK01096282.1 coordinate 13,889, forward strand.
AAAAAAGAATCATAGATTCTTTTCATTCATTTTACTTCTCTGTTTTCTGTGGCAGTAGATTCTGTGGCTTTGGCTTGCTGCAGGAACATGAAGAATTGTATTTCTGGGTAGATTATGAACTTTTTTTCCCAGTAGGAACTTGAATTATGAAGAGGAAACTTTTAAAGACATTTGAGGAGCAAGGTTGAATGTGTATATATGAGTCTTATTTTTCTGCAATGCAGTTAGAGGGCTGTGCAGAGAATGTGGAAAACCTTTGGCAGTATTTTCAGGGCAGAGTACTCGTGCTGAATAAAAACTAAGCAGTCAAGGAGGAAAAAAAAAAAGAATAAGAGAATGAAAAAAAATCGCCTTCTAAATAGAGTCTGGAAAGCTAATGAGCCTATGACATCATTTAACTAGTTATAAAAAGATACAGCTCCTCTGCTTCAAGAGCAGACCCTCAAGGTATCTGATGTCTTCTAGATGAAGAAGGTCTAGCATTGCACTGCTGAAGCTTGTCATTGCCAGTAACGGGGCATAAAACCCCTCAGTGTCAGTAGCAAGGGTTGCCACTGGTTCTCTCTAGGAGCAGCAACCCTTGCTTGGGCTTGGCAGCAAAGGGCTGCGGCCCATCTCGGCTGGGACAGGCACCAGCAGCCTGAACTGGTTGGCCAGAAATAGTCTCTTGCTCTTGGAGTTACTCCAGCTGTGTGCAGTGAGCAGGAGTTTTTGGAGATGACCTTGTGTGCTGCTTTCACATGTGGAGACCCCCGAGCCCGCTCAGGGCCCAGAAGAGTAGGTCTGCTGTGGGGGCAGCACTCAACCCAGTGTGTGCCTCCTTGGGCTGCAGCCCCTGCCCAGGGTGAGTATGTGGTCTAGAGTGGATCAGCAGCTCTGAAACCCAAACAACCATCAAGCAGAGCTTCCTTGTGTTGGCTGCATCAGCACAGTGAGGGAGGCAGGTCCTCAAGGCTGTAGCTGAAGAGTAACTTCCCTCCTGTTCCGAGTGTTTGGATGAAGGCCAGAGCTCTGGCTGCATGTCTACCAACTGTGCAGCTTCACCCTGGTGGCACTCTGCTGCTGGGTGACCTTCCTGCTTCCCAAGAGCAGCTTCCTTGTCAAGGCCTTCATGTTCCAGCCTGAGACAGAGTAAAAACCATGGAAACATCATTTTAATTTTTCAGTCTTAATAATGATAATTCAGGCTAAGAATATATTTTTTTGGGGGG
>VWYK01096282.1:15138-35060 GCA_013399775.1 Semnornis frantzii
GGGAAGAGGTTACATAACTCTTTATTGCATTGGCTTACAGAGCTACTGAACCTGGGATTTTCCTCTCCTATGGCTTTGCTGTAAGCAATTTCCTTTATGGAGCAGGGAGGCCAGTGCATGACTGCTCCAGAGCAGTTCACACCTTTTACATCTGTGCTGAACCTGCTCCTCTCCATCAGGTCTGCCTTGCCTAGCAGAGCACAGCAAACCTGGTGTGCCGGAGAGGTACCTTGGATGCTAAGGGAACATCTGGGAAGGCAGGGATAGTGTCTCTCTGTGCCTAGAGGTAGTTTGATGGCAGTAGGTGGATTTGTTCTGAGGTTTAGAGAATTCTGAGATGAGCTACACATAAGTGCCCTGTTCCTATGTAATGCATGTATGGAGATAGTTAGGGGGAATTCTGTGGAGGAGTCCTGCAAGTTGTAAAATGTGTGCAGCCAAGACTGATAGAACTGAATTATGAGTCTGCAGAAACAAAAATTGCAGGTAGCAACTGTGTGTGTGTGACTTGTCGGGAGGAATGTACACAGTAAAAACAAGTTGAGAAAAACAGCATGGAAGTTTACATGTTTTGGTTTTGTTTTGGTTTTTTTTCTGCTTCATCAGATTTTATTCAAGTCCAGCGACTACAAACCAAAGAGAAAACTTTCAGTCTTCAGAGGAGGGACATGGCAGGGGGGAACTACAAAAGAAAAATAAGTACTGGATATAATTCAGAAAAGACATGCAATCAAACTGAACAGATTGCTCAGGAAAAGATCTATTCTGTTGCTGAAATCCAAGAAAATGGAGGGAAAAACAGGAAATAGTGAAATCTGTTATCGACCATCTGCTAAGCCTAGGAACTTGAGAACCATTCCCATGACAAAAATACTAGATTGTGAACTTAATTTTATATTTCATAATACTGATAGCACAGGCACGGAAGACCAAGGCAGTGCCTTGTATTACTAAATGTTTGTTTAAAAGGTACTTAAAATTCTCCATCTAAGTCTGAGCATGAACAGGTTTGAATCTTCTTCCCGAGCTCTCTATTGATGGGCTGAACAGAGCCTTGCTGAGGACCAGAAGCCTTTTCAAGCCCCTTAGGAGAGGGGAAACGAGCAAGCTGGATTTCCTTTGGAAAGAGGTAGCAGTCTTTCTGCCCCAGCTCCCATTGCCCTCTCCCTACTGTGTTGCCACACCTGTGGCAGAGGAGCTTGGAGCTGGTAGTGGCTCCCAGTTGGAGGCGGGTGCGCAGCGGGAGCGGTTGGTGCGCTCTGGCGTTGAGCTGCCCAGCACGACCCTTCCCACCTGCCTTCCTGCTGGGGAGATGTGTGCTCTGGCCTGCTCCTAGAGCCTCTCCCTTTGCATGCCCATAAGAGCTGGGGAAAATGCAGTCCTGAGAACTTCAAACAGTCTGGGGGGCTGTAAGCAAGCCAGAAACTCTTTTAGACTCTCTGTATTCTGGAGGTCAGGTCTTCTTAGGAGCAGCTGAGGAAACTGGGGTTTAGTCTGGAGAAAAGAAGAATGAGAGGAGACCTCATTGCTTTGCACAGCTCCCTGAGAGGAACTAGGAGCATTTGTCTCTTCTCCCTGGTAACAAGTGATAGCACAAGAGGAGATAGCCTGAAGTTGTGCCCAGAGAGGTTAAGGTTGGATATAAGAGGAAACTTCTGCCCTGAAAGAGTTCTCAAAGACTGGCACAGACTGCCCAGGGAGGTGATTGAATCCTCATCCCTGGAGATGTTTCAGAGAGACAGAGGACCATGATTTAGCACCACCCTTGGTAGAATTAGAGATGAGTTGGACTTGAAGGTCTTTTCCAAGTGAAATGATTGCTCCTGTGACTCTGTATGATACCATGAATTACTCCACCTGTAAAAGCATAAATCTGGAAGCATTTTCAAAGTATGAGAATAGTTTCACAGCAGAAGATAGTAGTCAATGAGGCTATTTAATGTCTATATATATATATTTTGTTAATTTGTCAGTATTAATGAACTCCATGCACAGTTTGCAAATTACCTGAGCATGGCTATTGGCTAGCCTAGCTGTTTTGGAGTCATTTCACAATTCAAGGAGAAAAGCGAGAGAAATCTTTAGCAAAAGCATGTGTTTGTATGGAAAGTGTCTGTCATGCAGCACGCAGAGCAGTTCAGATGAGGTCACTTCTACGTGGTGACATTGTGCTTCCTAACTGGTCTTCTGCTGGCAAAACTTCCCAGCCTTGCTCGGGCTCCTGAAACACAGGAGCTGCAGTTGCCTCCCTGATGGTAAATTCTTCATTTACAGAATGTGCTTGAGTTTGCTGCTCTGCTCTTGCTGTCCAGGTAATGGTTCAGTCACACTGCACAGAGCAGAACTGCAATAGAAAAGGTTGCATACAGCCAAAGCTGCAAGTCACAAATGCTTCTAGGACCTTTTCAGAAAGCTGATGAAAACGAATTCCATTCCAGGGCGCACAGCACTGCCATCCATGTGCCTTGTTGAACCTTAAAAGTGGACCTTGCTGCTTTTCTGACAGGTTGTCTGTAGAAAGAGGCCATCAGTAGTAAGGCACAGGCGGATGTCCACGATGTCCTGGAGTCTTCACTGCCCTGTCCAGATTCTGCTCTGAATAACCTTATGTTTCCGCTACATTGTTGCAGAGGTTTTTGCCAGTCTTCCCATTCCTTTCTGCCCCTGCTGTCTTCTCTCTCAGCTGGCTCATGCTCACCTTGCTCTTCTCCTTGCATTGCTGTGTTTACATCCACTCGTAGTGCCTTGGCAGCCTCAATAAGTAGTATTGCCCGTCCTGGTCCTGTTGTGTCCTGATTGGGACCTTCCCTTGCTTTCTAGACTGCATAGTGTGGTGGAATGAGATGGGGTTAAGTGTCCTTCACCTCAGCTCAGGTGCAGCAGTTCACAACAGCAAGAATGAGGATCTCTTTAGAGGGAGGAAGTAAGAAGAATGAACTTTGCTCAGCCCTCATCTACAGCTTGCTCGGTGTAGATACTGAGGGAATACTGCTGCCAGGTACTGCCAACTGTCATTGAGCGCACAGGGCGTGGGGATGAGTGGGTTTTCCCCTGGATGACAAAACCACCACCTCTGGCTCCAAGGTCGAGTCAAAGTCTAACGTGGAAATACTGCTGTTAAAAGAGAATACTGCTGTTAAAAGAAGGGTCAATTGTAGGTGATCTGAAAACTGTCCAAATGGCATTTCCCCTTCCCTTTGGGTTTTCTGAAGCAGCTCTCCTGGTTTTCTCGAAACAGAGTTTTTCAGCCTGAAACACTCCTGCTGGAAGGGATCAATGCTTGGTTTGATCAGCAAACAAAAGCTGCTCTCCACTCGTCAATAGAAAGGGGAATGTGGGACAATTTTCGTAGCAGCTGCTGTTCTGCTGGAGCGACTTAGCTTTGCCCCACCTTTGAAAGGCAGAAGGGGTTACAGGAGTAACATCCTTAATGTTGTTTGACATTTGTCAGTTGTAGCTCTAGAATCCATAGTCATCCCCAGCAGGTACCAGATGGGAGATTTCCTGAGGACTTGTGGGTCTGGCTTTTGTTTTCCTTTTCTTTCACATTTCCTGGTGGGCAGCAGGATGAGTGTGTCAGCAATGTGCCCTCGTGGTCAAGAAGTCCAATGGCATCCTGGGATTCATCAAGAAGAGTGTGGTCAGTAAGCTGAGTGAGGTTCTTCTCCCCCTCTACTCTGCCCTGGCAAGGCCTCATCTGGAGTATGGTGTCCAGTTCTGGGCTCCCTGGTTCTAGAAGGACAGGGAACTACAGCAAAGGGCTACAAAGATAGTTAGGGGACCAGAACATCTCTCATATGAGGAAAGGCTGAGGGGCTTGGGGCTTTTCAGCCTGCAGAAGAGAAGACTGAGAGAGGATCTTATCAGTGCTTATCAATATTTAAAGGTGGGTGTCAGGAGGATGGGGCTGGGCTCTTGCTGCCCAGAGACAGGACAAGGGGTAACAGGGACAAACTTGAACATAGAAAGCTCCATCTCAACACCAGGAGGAACTTCTTTACCTTGAAGTTGATGAAGCACTGGAATAGACTGCCCAGAGAGGTGTCGAAGCTTCCACCTCTGGGTTCATTCAGAGCCTGTCTGAATGCCATCCTGTGCTTGTATACACAAATAAAGAACTTTAGAAGGCTTAGATGCAGCTCGTGTGCAGGCCTTGTCACGCTGCAAGTGCTTCCTTGCTGCCGTCCTCTCATGCAACCTGCTGTGTCCTTGAGAAGTGTGGGAGAGAGAATAAAACATTCCCTGGCCTTTATTTATTCTCTGCCACTTCAGCCCACTACCCAGATGTGCAGTTATTACAGTTCCTTTCTGCTTACTTTAAATTATAATTACTGCTAAGCCGTTCCCCAGCTTCCAGTAATGCTGAACTGTTTTAAAGAAATTTTGTATCCTGAAAAAAAAAAAAATTAGGTTTTGGCTTCTGTTATTGGTGTTTGGTTTTTGTTTTCATTCTCTAACTCTAAACCAGAAAAGTGTGCAATACGAAAGAGGGACTATAAGCCAAATTTCATTTAAAATTACCCCAAACAACTAATATTTTCTTCTACTCCCTTGATCTTGAGTGGTTTTTTGGGAAAAAAAAAATGTTCATATGTTTAAGCTTAATTTCCTGGTCTTTCCTTTTCTGCAAAATGTGCTCATTAGTGAGGGTAGAATTCCATCAGGAGCATGTGTGCCTCCTGGCTGCTTGATTGAACGTTGCCCAGGTTCTTGCTCTGGCTTTATGGCTAAAACTTTCTGTGAGTTGGTCTAAGGGAAGGATTTCTTTCTAACATGGCTCAGTAGCTTGTCTGACACACTACAGCAATCAGGAAGTGAATTTCTGGACCACTTGAAATTCAGTAGAAATTTTACTATGGATCTAAGTGAGACTTCCTTAAGCTTGAGAGTGTGAAACCAAGACTTAAGAAGAAATGCCACCTAAACACAATCAATCAATTTCATTGAATTCAGCAAGCTGTGAGCACTTCTTTATCCAGAAGGGGGCTTGTAGCGCCTTTGAGGTTTTGCTCATACTCTTACCTCCATAGTTCCTGGCTCCTGGTTGATTGAGAAGCCTGCTCTCTGGACCTGGGTGGATATAACACTAAATAGTGTTGCATAAGGCTCCGAATTGAAGTGCTTGTGTGTTTTGTTTTGTTTTTCAACCTGCCTTGCTGTCGTTCCTTTCAATTGATGGTAGTTAAGCTGGTATCACATTCTGTCTGGGTGCAATATAACTCTGATGAAGGTTTTCCTCTTGTGATCTTCAGGGTGTGGGTGTTCAACTAATAATAGGAACTTTGACCTCAGTCTGGGCTCAGATTTATTTTTTTTTCCCCCTACCATCTTATCCATCCCATTATGTATCCGAGATTACACATCTGTGGTTTTACTGCTCCCCTCTGTGACGCCATGGCAGGACTGTACTGGGAGCAGTGGTTGATTGCATAGCTGGGAGCAGTTGCGGAGGCAGAGCGCCAGGTTTGCTTACCTTGTAAAAGTAGAATCTTCAGCATTTAAATTCAGTGTTTAGTTTGGTTATGATCAATACCTCTTCAGTTCTGAGGCTCACAAAACCAGGGAGTGCCCTAAGTAAAAATAGGGTAAACTCACATCACCAAAACCCAGAAATGGAAATGTCCTTGGAGATTTTAATAAGAAGAGATCGAGACCTATCTATCAACTTCTTTAGCTGCTGAATAGCAATAAGAACCCTTGCAGAAAATGTCTAATGTAGCTGTAGAATGGATGACTTGGGATTCTGTTTCTATTCTTAACTAAACTAATGGCTTGTTCCATCTCAGAGGGCTGATAACAGAAGTCGTGCCCACTTGGCATGGAGGAGTATTGCTCCCTCTGAATTCACAAGTACTTCAGGAGGAAAATTGCTCTCTGGCCTATGGTTTATTTGCCTCTCTGGTCTTACTCTCTGTCTCTCCAGGAATGTGTCAGTAGGGGGTGGCTGAAGAGATGACTTTCTGCAGCATCCAGGCTGTTTGTCATTGTAGTCTTTGTTTAGAACAAGAATAGATGGAGACACAGTAATAAGTGGTGAAGGAATAAGTGCATGTTTTCAGAATTACTTCTGAATTTTGGGGGAGGTTGGGTCAGTCCTGAGAATTGAGGGCTGTCCATGCAGGATCTCCTCTTGAACAGCATTCCCTGTGGTTGGTTTTTCTAGCTATGCCATCTTCCTCCAAATGGCCAGTGTGGGATCCTTTCCTGTAGATATTTAATTGCTGATTTAAATTTATTTCTTCATTATTTATTTCATCTCTTCTGAAGTGGGAGCACCTCACTGTCAGGTTATCTGGTAGCTGTCATCTGCCTGGTAAAGATGTGTTCCTCAGACATGGTTCTGGTTTGATGGCACTGGAAGTTTGCTGTGACGTTTTTCTCTCTGGTGTTTTAGTGATCTGTCTCCAGATGAAGGTTAAAAGAGAGGAAACAGACTCTGTATTTCATAGCCACTTCATTTGATGATTATTTATACAGTAAAATGGCAGCATTAAATTTATAAGCAGTGTAGAGTCAAGTTGATTTAAGTTCTGTGTCTACTATTAATCTTCAAGGAAACCAGGACTGGAAAGGAAATACTACAGTGTCCCACCTGTCTCCCTAATTGCTTTTTTAATAGTATATTTTCCTAACTCTATTTAGCCCCAGAAATGAAATGGTAACTATACAGTAAAAAACCCATCTGCCTGTGTCTTTTACATATGCATGCATTTTTATTATACTTGTTGTTATAATAATTTCAGTTGTGTAGAGATGTCTGTGAAGTCTGGGCACGATCACCAATCTGTGCCACTGAGGCAAAGCAGCCTTCAGCATGCATCCGATGGCTTACTCACATAGAACAAGTTACAAACCTGCGTGGCTGCTGGTGCCGACACATCCTGGTGCTTCTGCTTTGAGTAACCATTCCTCTGTGTGTTCTGAGCTGGCTGAGTCCTGGGGTAATCCAGGAGCGCTGTGCCCAGTGAGCTGCATGTTAGCTTGGCTCACTGAGAAGTTGTGATGACAGCAAAACGGATTTCTTCTTTTGGCTTTACAAATCCTTGTTTCACTCACTCTGCTGTGAGGACAGGCTGAGGGAGCTGGGGCTGCTCAACCTGGAGAAGACTCTGGGGGGACCTTAGAGCTGCCTGCCAGTGCTTGAAGGGATCCTATAAGAAGGCTGGAGTGAAACTTTTCCTGAGGGTGACCTCATTGCGGTCTACAACCTATCTGAAAGGAGGTTGTAGCCAGGTTGGGTTGCTATCTTCTCCCAGGCAACAAGCAACAGAACAAGGGGACAGAGTCTCAAGTTGTGCCAGGGGAGGTATAGGCTAGATGTTAGGAGGAAGTTCTTGACAGAGAGAGTGATTGGCATTGGAATGGGCTGCCCAGGGAGGTGGTGAAGTTGACATCCCTAGAGGTGTTCAAGAAAAGCCTGTATGAGGCACTTAGTGCTGTGGTCTGGTTGATTGGGTGGGACTGAGTGATAGATTGGAGTGGATGAGCTTGAAGGTATCTTATAACCTGGTTGATTCTGTGATTCTAAAGACAAGGGGAAATTGTTTGGAGCTTAGGGAGAGTAGTTTTGGAGTGGATCTTAGGAAGAAACTCTTGAGTAGGAGAGCGGAGGGACTCTGGAACAGGCTGCCGAGGGAGGTTGGGGATGCCCCCTCCCTGGGACTGGATGAGACTTTGAGCAACCAAATCTAGTTGAGAGGTGTCCTTGCCCATGGTAGGGAGGTTGGGGTAGATAATCTCTCAGACCCCTTCCAAACTAAGTCATTCTGTGATTCATTTGCTACTTTTACTGAGCATACAGAATTTTGGCCTTGTTCTGTGTCAGAAAACTGAGCTGCCAGTCTTCATTCCCAAACCATGTCTGGTTAGCCAAGGGAGGCCTTTGAGCTGTACATACGTTGGTGGAAGCAATAATTGCAGCTATCCTATACAGTCCTGACTTGTGAAGAACTGACAGCATTCAATACTGCCTATTACTAGGAATATTACACAGCTTTCTGGGTGGCTACCTGCAAAGCAGTGCCCACTCTGATGACCAGAGTAGCTTTACATTTCCTCATTTCCCCACAGAGTAAATGTTTAGGAAGAGGGAAACATCATGATGGAGGTGAGAGATACCTGTCCACAAAACTGATACCTCAGCTTTTCTAACAATTATGGTTTTGTATTTAATCTCTTGAAACTTTTGAACATCTTACATGCAGTTTACCCCATTTATGACTTTTTTTTAATCTAATTGTCACAATTTACTGAAACTCAGTCTGGGCAGTGTAGGATTTGCTAGTACAGTGTATTTTTGCTACCTCCAAAGAGTTTACTTAACACAAGCTCAACAGGTGCTGTTCTGAATTATGGATGATTACAGAGTCATTTAGTTTGGATAAAGGTCTGGGAGAAAACGCTTTGGATTTTCACAGCAGATAACCAGAAATGCAAAATTCAGTATTTTTAATGCAATGCAGACATTCCATATACAATTTCTGACTTAGATGGGAGGAGGGAAAACTAGGTCTGGTTTTGTATTGTGATGAAAAAAACTAGAAGCAGCTTTGGGGATTGTATAGAAAACCAGCTGCACATAGAGTGCAGCATACTCAGATTTCATGATGGCACACTCATATCTTTCAGCCAATGAATATTTTACCTCCCCCTAGCCAAGATTATCAAGATGGTATTGCTGATAGAGAATAAAACTCAAAGGCAAGTTTCTGTCTTAAATGCATTTAACTTTAGAGTAGCCTAATGTGCCAGTTCTGCTCTTCAAGGAAAAATAGTTTACATACCTGACATCCAAACCCTTTAAATCCTACCCAGGGATGTGTTTAGCATGCAGAAGAGCAGAGGAAAACATCTGAATCTTAAGAGAAAAGTTTGAGGAAATAAGGAAGGGAATACAAAATGTAAGGCAGTCACAAGGGAGGAAGCCTTGAAGTGAAGACTTATAAATGAGAAGTGCCTGTGCAACTCTTCTACTCTCCTTAACACCCTGAGCTTTAACTCTTGATTTATGGTATCCCTGCAGAAGGGGTAGTTCAATATAAAGTAATTAACAAATATTGACCAAAGACTGGGGAGGAAAAAGGTTTAAAAGATCTCGTGTGGTCATCCCTAGCTGCTAGAGGGAGATGGAAAGAGAGTAAAGAATTGTTTGCAGTCTGTGAATGTCTCTAAAATTTTGAAAATTAGCTATAAAAGGAGTAAACATCCAGGGAAGAGAATGACATTTTTAAATGATTCTATGTTTCACCTCATACCTAAAGCTATGGAGAAGGTTGTACAGTTAGTGCTTGTACCTTTGGGATGTTTGGGCCTGTTCCTGGCTGAGCAGTTAACTTATAGTACTTGCACAACTATTCTGTGTATCAGGATAGCATCTTTGTTGGATTGTACACAGAGGTGTGCACACAGAGCAATCAAGTGAGATCTCTTTCCTAGGGTAACAGCAATCCCATTTGTGTAAGTACTGATGGGCTTGTTTGGAATGGCACCAAACATACTGAATCACAGAATTAACCAGGTTGGAAAAGACCTCTAAGATTGAGGCCAACCTGTCACCTAAGCTTCCAATTAACTAACCTATGGCACTAAGTGCCTCATCCAGCCTCCTTTTAAACTCCTCCAGGGACAGTGACTCCACCTCCTCCCTGGGCAGCCCATTCCAATGCCAGTCACTCTTACTGTGAAGAATTTCTTCCTAACATCCAGTCTGAACCTGCCCTGGCAGAGCTTGAGCCTGTGTCCTCTTGTTCTGTCACTGGGGGCATGGGTGAAGAGACCAACCCCACCTGGCTCCAACCTCCCTTCAGGTAGTTGTAGAGAGCAATGAGGTCTGCCCTGAGTCTCCTCTTCTCCATGCTGAACACCCTCAGCCCCTCCTCATAGCCCAGGTGCTCCAGCCCCCCTCATCAGCCTTTGTGCCTTTCCCTGGACATGTTCAAGCACCTCAGCATCTTTCTTAAATTGAGGGGCCCAGAACTGGACACAGTACTCGAGGTGTGGCCGAGCCAACACTGACTACAGGGGCAGAATGACCTCCTTAGTCATGCTGGTCAGACTGTCATGAACTTTTACAGATGTAGTGTTGAACATCCTTTCAGGTGTGTGGATCTCACCCTGGGGGGAAGAGCAAAAGTAACAAGAACACCCTACAAATGCCATGAAGTGTGCATTGCATTGTATAAAGGAGCAATGGTTTTAAGCATGTGGTACCATTCCATGGGCAGACTGAAATATGCATCAAACTTTCTTTAAAGGTAACCTTGGAAGCACTAAATTAGACTTTCTCAGTTCCTATTTCCCCTCTATCGTATTTTAAAGTGACAAGACATAGGAGTAAATATAGTCTTTAATTCCTTCCTTCTCTGTCTTTTCCCTCTCTTCTCCCAAGAGATGTCAGGGAACCATTGTTAAACACCGATACTCAGCCTGGCTCTGTGATGTATGAAATGTGAAGAGATTTGCCTTCGGCTGAAAAGTGAAAAAATGGAAGGTTATTGAAAAATATATGGAGAAAGAAACTAGATAAACATGATAGAGTAGTACACTAAGGGGTTGGTCACACATCTCAATGCCAGACCAGACTCTCCTAGTCTTACTCAGACAAGCAGCAAAGCCATTTTTTGTAGATGCTTGTATGATCTGTTCTGTGTTTCATGTACACTCCTTGTAATGAATTAAGGAGCTTTGTGGTGGGGTAAGGTTACTCTTCCTTGCATCACTTGTCTTATAGCTCCCCTCTGCAGGCTGATAGAAATCTGTAACAAAACTCTGGAGTAGCTCCAAATTGCATTTCTGTAACTAATCAACCTGTTTTGAAGTGGATCAGATTGACCCTAACAGGGTTGGTGTAGGCAGCATGCAGCAGCTGAAAACGTTGAACTTTGGCTCTGCTGCTGAGCTAAGGCTTGATACTGCTCTCTGTTATTGCTGTGTGTCACTTTGTTTTTAAGTGGCATTGTTTATGAGGACGTGGAGAAGAGAGGTGGGAGACAGAGAGGGAAAGAAAGGTTGTTGGGCTTAACAACCTTAACATACAGAATTTGGATGGCTAGAATCATCCTAAGAGATTTGGACATACAGGTGGCTAAGTGTTAAGGTGACCTGTGAGTAGTGAGTTAACATCAGAGTATAAGCAGTTTCTAACAAGCTTTTGTGTTTTGTTTTTAAGTAATGTGTCCTCATGTAGGTTATGATTAATTTCATGACAATGTTGTTCTGATGAACTTGCAGCAGGGGAGGATGCTGCAAAATAAAGTAAGGGCTTGAGACAGGTAGACATGCTAGACACTGTTTCAGATGTGCTCCATCCTGGTACCTCCCAGGAGCAAACGTGTGGGATACAGGAGGATTTTCAGCAGCAAGCTCATTGAGACTAACTGAGCCCCATGCTTTGGAAACAGCTGGGTAGACAGTGATTTGGAAGGTGAAGTTCAACACCAGTTTGACAGGAGGTGCTTTGCTGCCACTCATCAGTCCAATCATTTACTTAGCAAATGTTTTCTGCAGTTAGTGCAAAATGTCTCTGCCTGGTCACCATCAGGCGAGGTGGCTTCTTGGCTACTTGTAATGATGGAGTTGCAGCAAGCTGGGAAGGAAGGGTACAGCTGCCAGCAGCAGTGATTGGTTCACATGTATGCATTTCTTGAAACTCTGAGGTCTGCAGAGCAATACAGAAGTGATGTATGTAACCTGTGCTATCAGTTCTCAACTTTCCATCCCCCTCCTTTTTATTCCTCTCATCTGCTTAGCATAATCAGAAGAGAATAATTTTGCTGCTTCTTCACTTAAATAATTTAATTTTTACTCCATTTAAGAGGGGAGGAATTTGAGATCTGGAGTGCAGAGTTATTCCCAGTAGCATTTTGGATGTAAAGGGAAGTGGTGGCACAGGTTCTCGCGTGCAGGAGGAGCTGCCTGCAAGCGCACCCAGTCCGTGCTTCCCTGCCAGCCTTCAGACTGCACCCACCCTGCTTCTCCGTGGCGAGGGAGTGGAAACATGTGTATGCCTAGGGTAAAAGGGCACAGAAATGAGAGCTGGAAAAGATCTGCAGGACTGTCTTAACTACATTTCTGCCAATGGGACATCGTTTCCTATAATACGATCTTAAATCTTTTCTTCATTAAAATTTTAAACCACTCAGCTCCAGAGTAAAATGCTTCTGTTCCTTTTCTCCTTAAAAAATAATGTGCCTGTGTCTACTGGAATCGCATTGTTACAGTTAAAAATACCTCAACATGCTGGTTTCTAATGAGCAATCCTTTTCTGATAGCTGTGCACTTTTTCTGGAGCAGTGGAACAGCTCATAAATAGTTAATTGGCACGACAGAGGCTTGTGCACTTGACTAACAGTCTTGGTGGATAACTTCTCAGTCATGCAAACAGGCAGCAGTGCAGCCTTATCCGCAAAGTGTCTCAGGTTTTGAAGAGGAATGGGAATCAAGACAAACTTTCCAGATTAATTAAGCATAAAGCTGATTTGTATTTCTTTAAAACGAATATCCAAACAGTCCTGATTTCCTTCTGTAAACCTTTTCTTCAGGACATGATATTTGTTAAAATTAGACTAAGTTAAAATGTTGAAGTCCTCCCTTTGCATAAAAGGTTGCTTCTTGTGCACTCTCTTCATGTCAGCTATTTAGTTTGTAGTTTATACCACAGCACTGGAGTTTAAATATGTATATCATGTTTTGTTAATACAGCAGAGAATTCAATTAGTGTGGTGTTAATGAAAGCTCTTTGGCTTTAATGGGTAAAGAAATAATGTAAAAATATAACAACCCAAGCCTTAATATTTTCTTGATCACAAGTCAAGCCTCCTATATAATTTATTAAAGTAGCATAATGTCCTTAGATTTGAGGTCAACGTTTTGCAGGCTTAGCAGAGATTTTTATGCATAAGAGAAAGATGAAACTTTAAAAATATTATTTCAGCAGTTTCATAATTTAAGTTTGTGACCTCATGCTCTAAGGATAATTATGGCACATTGTGATCAGCAGTTTATCAATATTCGCTCATAGATGACTTAAACTCTCTTTATATCATAGTTCTGTTGGGTTGTTTGCCCTTTCAGTGCTACCAGAGTGACTTCAAGATAGCTAGAAAATGCCTTAAAGAGCATAGCAAGTTGCATTATTTATTTTGGGGAGCTTTAACCAGAATCTGCAGTGTTAATAAAAGCTACTTTTATGCCATCCTTTTCCTGTTTTTATTTAAGTACTATCCCTTCTGCTGCCAGTTGGGACCAGTGCTTTTTTAGGAGCTAGCACAGTGACCACAGGCAGCCCCAGGGGCCTGCATTTGTGACTGCCTGGTAAAAGCTTATCAGCTCTTTGCTGTCTGTGGCCACTAGGAATTGGTGGGAATTGATCGAGGGGAGAGATCTTCCTCCTCTATTCTGCACTGGTGAGACCCCACCTGGAGTACTGCATCCAGTTCTGGAGCCCCCTATTACAAGAGGGATTTGGATGTACTGGAAGGTGTCCAGAGAAGGGCCACGAGGATGATCAGAGGGCTGGAACACCTCTGCTGTGAGGAGAGACTGAAGGAGCTGGGGCTGTTCAGTTTGGAGAGGAGAAGGCTCTGAGGTGACCTTGTTGTGACCTTTCAGCATCTTAAGAGGGCCTACAAGCTGGGGAGGGACTTTTTAGTATGTCAGGTAGTGATAGGACTGGGGGGCATGGAACGAAACTAGAAATGGGTAGATTTAGACTGGATGTTAGGAAGCTCTTCAGCATGAGGGCGGTGAGACCCTGGAATGGGTTGTCCCGGCAGGTGGTGGCAGCCTCATCTCTGGAGATATGTAAGGCCAGGCTGGATGAGGCTCTGGCCAACCTGATCTAGTGTAAGATATCCCTGCCCATGGCAGGGGGACTGGAACTAGATGATCCTTGTGGTCCCTTCCAACCCTGACTGATTCTATGATTCTTTGGTTCTGTGGGCGTGGCTGCACAAGAGGTTCCTGCAAAAACCTAGAGCGTTGCCATTAGTTTCAACTGAAACCATAATGGTAGAAAAGGTGTGAGAACTTCAGTGAGCTTCTATGGCTGTTTAAAAAGAGTCTGTGGATGTAAATTCAGTGGCGTGGTGTCAGTCAGTGGTCAAGAAGGTATAGTGCTGGGAGGCGGCTATCAGGAAAGCCCAAGTCAGTGGCACAAACACTTCACCAGTCTACTAACATGTCCATCTGGCATCTCTGACGAAGCATTAAATTAAGTTCTCCAGCCTGCCCACCCAAGAGCAGCTGGCAGCAAAATAGCACAAACTCTTGTATCTATTCTGTAAATACTGCAGAGAAGAGCAACAGGCACTTAGGATCCTTCTGCCGGAGTAGTTGGGCTGGGGGTACTGCCTGGCAAAGGCACAAGAAGGTGATTTCTCAGAAGTTCAAGCATGCAGAGATTCAAATCAGCCAGAAGAGCTCATGCTTTGGAAACTGGCGTGGTCACTCATTCCTTGCAGGAAAACCAAACTCCTGTCTTTGCTGGAGCAACAGTCAGCAGACCTGGAGGCCTGGCTGAGGAACCAAATGTGCTCTTGCAGCTGAGGAGATTGCAGAATGAGAACGAAGGCCTGTGTGTTGTCTTTGTCAGTAGGCTGAAGCCTGCAGTATCATTAATCTCTAGTCTGTCTTCAGGCTTCAGCAACACTTAACTTTTTGGGCAAGCTCTTGAATTGGTGACTCCAGCAAGTATTGCCAGTCAAGGAAGAACACTCTGACTGTCAACTGGCAGAAGGACAAGGTTTCATCTTCACCTTGATCTATCTTGTTATCTTGTAGGCAGAGCTGCTTCTTGACACGTTTTGAGATCACAATAGGGTAAGCTGCAAGCTGTGGTGAGGGACTGGGAGAATTTTCAACTTCACCAATTTAGCATCAAATCCAAGGTCACACATCTGATAGCCTCCAGACTGCTCTCTGCCAGCCACTGCAGCTGGTTCCTGAATGCCAGAGAGCCAGGAGGTACCAACTCTCCAGATTACTCTTGGCCTGAGCACTTCGGTGAGGAAAACAGAGGTCCTGCTTCAGCCTCACTTGGCTAGAAGCCAGGTTAGCAGCACAGACAGGACATTGGTAGACAATTTCTGCAACAAGCACTTGACGCTCCCATCACAAGAGAGGGTAACAAAAGGCAGAGCAGCATTGGTGAGATTAAAGCAGCGTTGCTGAAATGAAAGAACTGAACTTCAAACAAGTGCTTGGTATGCATTTGCTTTTATTAACATTCCTCTGCATGACTGTGAAATTTGGATAACAGCCTTGTTTCTTCCAAGCATGAACCAGTTCCTCTTGGATGCTCTTTGAGTCCTTGCTGGTGTAAAAAGCCTGGAAAAGGTCTTGGGTGTCAAGTTCTTACAAGTGGTTTTGAATGGCTTAGAAGCACTGGTTTTGTAGATACAGGAAATCTGGAGTTTCAAAGGGAAGGATGGACTGAAACTGCTTTCTGCAGGCTCATTAAAATCAGAATGGCTCTGAGGCCAGTCCAGGAAGCGTTGCAAGGATGTCTTAGGAAAGTCCACATTGGGAGTTCGGAAGCAGGCAAAAGCTGTGGTCGAGCTCCTGCGGGAACAGCTGCTACGCTTCTACAGATATATGCAAAAGTGCTCAGGGGAAGCAAACAAACCCAGGTGAACCAGATGAGTACCTGTAGCTGTTCATGTGCTGCAAAAACGGGCTTCATTTTTTGCCAACTTCTGTTAAAAAAGAGAACTCTTCCTACAGGAAACAGTAGGGCTTCATTCCTGGTTGGAAGGATGTCAGCGGTGCCAAGGTGTCACTGCCAGCACCACATCTAATGCACCATGTGGCAGGACAGGTCCCTGTCCTCTGTGCTGTGTTCACAGTAATGGGAGGCTCTGCTTTGCTCATCCCATGGTACCAAAAAAGAGAGAAAAGGAGATGTCAAACAAAGCAGTGTCCTACCCAGTTAGGCCTGAACTGTTCTGCTGGCTTTGTACTGAGAAACAGGATTCCTCCTGTGGGCAGTGTTCATGGTGGGGGCAAAGAGAGGAGTTGTGCAGTGCAGCAGGGTGATGCAGCTGCCTGTGAGCTTGATTCGGATGAGCTGTGGCAAGGGCTGCTCCCTGAGTTTGTAATTGCTGCGCTCTCACTGGTGATAGATTAGTTTTGAGCAAACTAAATCAAATATTTGCTCTTGTCACCAGGTGGGGACTCTCCACCACGGTCCCTGAAGAGGCCTGGAGGGTGCAAGGAGAAGGTGCCCATGTTGTATGGGCTCCCCTGGGTGTTGGGGGGCTGCTCCCCTGGGCCCTCGCTCCCTGGGTGCTGCTGTGCCTGGCCGTGTAGACCAGGAAAACGAGAGAAGTAGCAACCTGGAGACACAAGGAGGAGGTCTGGAGGGCTTCTTGTCAGCTCCTGGGGTGCGCAGCGACATACCGAGTAAGCTGGAGGGCAGACTTCGGAGGGGCTTGCATGCTTTAAGCAAGCAGGTGATGCTTTTGGAGATGTGTTTGAGGGGTCCAAAACTTTAAAGCAACAGTAGCTTTTGAGCACTTTTTCCTTTCAAGCTGCTGGTTGTGTTAGCAAGCCCAGCAGAACCCTAGACAGAGCCCGAGGAAATTAAGTTTTATGTAACTGAGCTGTCCGTGTGTTCCCGCCTAATAAGTTTTGAATGTCAGCCAACTTCAACTAAATTTGACAGTGGGTAGCTATTGCCTCTTTCATTTTTAGCTATTATCTCTTACCAGTTCAATTAAAATAAGTGACTGGGTGGAAGAGAGGCACCCAATTAGTGCCCCCACTAGAGGAAAGGTGATAGTTTGCATTTTTCTCCTACTAAATGCTTCAAGTGTGAAGGCAGAAGCCTTGGGAAACAAAGCTTCCTTATTCCTGCTCTCGAATTAAAAAAAAAAAAAATAATACACACACATATATTTAAGTAGAAATATTTTTCATATACTTTGAAGCTCTGCGCTTGCTCTATTTTATGTATGTTAATTGGGAATATGGAAAGCAGATACGGAAGTATCAAAAAGTTTTAGGTCTCTTGATGCTTCGACTGCAGTGGACTCCATGAGCAGCATGGAATGAGGTGGTCTGAAGCCTGGAAATGTGAGGGTCTTCTTGGATCCTCTGGCCATGTATCACAGAATGGTGGGGGCTGGAGGGGACCTCCAGGGATTATCTAGTCCCATCCTGCTAATGTAGGCTCACCTAGAGCAGGTTGCATGGGAATGTGTCCGTGTGGGTTTGGAAAGTCTCCAGAGAAGGACACTCCACAACCTTTCTGGGCAACCTGGTCCAGTGCTTTGGCACCTTCCCAGGAAGAGCTACTTTTCCTTATGTTTAAGCGAAACCGTCTGTGTTCTAACTTTTGCCTGTTGTCCCTTGCCCTTTCAGTGGGCACCGCTGGACAGAGGCCAGCCCCATCTTTCTGACTCCTGGCCTTTAGCTCTACAGTAAAGTTAAGTTATGTAGTGGTTGCTGCAGCATTCAAAACTGTAGGTCCTCCAAACTTCCTCTGTTGAGTCATCTTCTTTCTCTGTCAAGTGCTGCTGCTGCATATTGCACACCTGTTCATGGCAGAAGTAATTTCAGTGGCTGCAGAGCTGGAGGGAAAGCAGATGGGTTCAGAATAGGCAGAAACTAAAGGCTGGCTTGGATGGGGCTTTGAGCAGCCTGGTCCAGTGGAAGGTGTCCCTGCCCGTGGCAGGGGCATGGAATTTGATGATCTTTAAGATTTCTTCCCACCCAAACCATTCCATGGCTGTGAAGTTGCTTAATGGAACAAACCATGTGTGTCATTGGGTTCTTCCTGCGGGCTTTCATTGCACTCTGTGTGGGGAGCTGTTGTGTCAGGGAGAGAGGTTGTGGCTTCAGAAATGTAAATACTGCAGTCTTTGCTGCGCAGCCTTGGAAGCCTGTGCCACAGACAGACTGCATAAGTAAGATCTGGGGGTGATGGCTTAGCAAGTAATAATGTTTGCTCACTCTGCTACACACCTTGATTGCTATGGAAATTGTGTCAGTTTATGCATCGGCACCTAATGATGCACACTCAGCTGTCAGCTGCCTCTACAGCAAGGTGCTGCTGTGCATAAGCAGTTAAAGGCCCTTGCCTGGGGTGGGAGGAGTGCTGGTGTTTCTCAGGGTTGTACCAGCTCGTATTCCCACTGAAATGAAATTCTGCCTTCCAAAACCAGCTCCTGCTCTGTATTGCGAGAGTGCTTTGGCAGTATGCAGCAGAGGGTTTGGGAGAGAAGCTGGAGCTGTTAGCTGCAGAACGTGACTTCCCTGCTCTCTGTTTTGCTTAATACTCCAATTTTCTCTTAGTCTTCGCTGTATGGGGCTCCAGCTATTCAACCAGAGTGAGTGGTAGGTGCTGCACTGTGTATCATTAGTATGTGAGCAGCAGAGCGAATTTCAGCTGAATAAAAATGAATTCTTTGACTCGCGATTGTGAACGTTTCTAGTTTGCCTTGACAATCCTGTCAAGACAAATTTGAACTTTGTCAGCAATTGTGATTGCTTGTGGGAGAATTACCAAAAGACTTTGCTCTAGGTATCAGTCAGTGATTGCAACCCTCATCTGCTGTTTGACCAAAATTTTCCATGGCACTCAGCAGGCTATTACTTGTCACTCTGACATATAATGGAGGGGTATTTTAATTGATTTAAAAGTTAAAATCTATAGTTGTTTGGTACTGTATAACTGTGTTACATGTCAGCAGTTATGCTTGTTGTGAAAATGGGGAAAGGGGAGCTGAAAGTACTCAGAGTTTGGAATATTTTAAAAATACTCATGCAGTCGACTTCGCCTTCTGCTTCCACAGCTATCAATAGAATATTTATTTACTTAATGGGAGCAGAGATTTTCTCTTATGTAATAGTTGTTGATTTTAAACAAAATCCTTGGATGTTGAACTGTGTCTCTTGTTTCTCAAACTGCTGTCTTCAGAGGCTCAGCTGTACTTGTGCTTGGAAGTCTTCTCTTCTGTGGTAAGCTCTGGACAAGTGTTTCACATCCGATCTGGTTGGGCTTATGGCCTAAACCGTTCTTCTGCTGTGATATGCTGGTGTCCCAAACAGAGAGAATTGTATCTAAATGCAAGGGGTGTATAGAGCCAGGCCAAAGTAAGGCTGTACAGAGGGCAGCGTGTGTGTTGGCACAGGTGCCAGGGTACTTGTATGCTGCAGCATAAGGTCAGATGCTGTAGCAGCACTGTCTGCAGAATTGCCCTTTTGGATGTAACTATGCAATGTCATCTTAACTGGTGATAATGGGTTGCAAACATCTTTTCCTGTGTGTCCATTTCAAAACAGACCCTTTTGCATGAGAGCAAATGAAGATAGGAAGGCCCCACCAGGACCAGCAGCTCACACGTTTGTCTGCTGGTTCTGGGAATCTCTCTGCTGCACTTCTGGGCTTGAGTCTTAAAACCCCACGCTGCATTGGTAACTCAAACTAAATAGTACTGAGAGCTGTCTGCCACCTTTCGTTTGTTCCCTACGCTTTCTCTTTGGAGTTCAGCCTAATGCCCAGACTTCCCCACTCCTATTTTGTGCTTCTGAGTGGAATTATACTATAGCTCACACTGGTGCCATAATGCTAGTACGCTTTAAACATCCCTACTAATTCTGTCTTGTTGGATGTAGGGGGCACAAGGGAGTTGAAAGGGCAAACCCCATTGCTTTCCTCCCATTAAATTCTTTTGGATCAAGCAATAATTAGACGTGTTGCCTTTCAAAGCCTGTGGGATTGCTCTTATGAGTAAAGGTCTGCCATACTGGGGCTTTTATTTGACAAGTTGGAAAATAGCCTTTGTTCCCATGGTAACCTTTTTTAGTGCTTTGGTGCATTTTTTCCCTATGGTTTCATGGTTGCTCTGGAGGTTTTTCTATTGTGGTATTTTAATCCCCAGTAGACTGGAGATGGCAGTTCAGTTTACTTTTTTTTTTTTTTT